>JALDNG010000002.1:9712500-10010000 GCA_024349245.1 Neodontobutis hainanensis | reverse complement strand
CCATCCATCCACTCACGAGGCATGACAGACTTTTCTTTGACTCCAGCGTCTCTCTCTCTCAGTTGAAAGGCTGGCACACCACATCGCTACCTGCCAGTTTGGTAGTGCCTAACAATCTTTTTTCCGTCACTCAAAATAGCCTTGTGTACTTTGGCTGTTTACAGTTAAATGGCCTCTTATATTATTGATGGCTTCATATGTGCTTATAATATTGCTGCCTTGAAATGGATAAAAAGTCATTGTGGTTTGATTTTCACAAAGCCTCAATGTAAATAAGCATTTCACAGCCACTGTGAATATTCTGGTTATTAGAAAATACTTTTTATCAAAGTGTGTACATACATGTATACAAAGTTAATTTACATATTGAAGCCTATTTAAATTTTTGCATGTGCTCAAGCCAGCATAATTTAATCCACAACCCTAAAACGATTACATCGGCATGCAAGGTCAGAGGTCATTGTCAATTGGCATCTAACAGATGAGCAACACTGTTATGGAGATTGCATGGTTTTTCATCAGCTTGGTCTTCAAAGAGTGCTGTAAAAATGCTTGTTTGAAACAACAATAGTATTCTGAGGGGGGTGTTGCCACTGATTAAAGCTCTATTCTTATCTTGCATATTAAAACATTAACAGCTGAGGACTGCCCTGTCACAATAACTCTTATTTGGCTCTTATTTCCATTCAGGCCACCTTTCACAGCTTTTAGAGAGCTGCCGTGTAGCTTGTGTGTTGTAGTGTCGTTGCGCATGCCCTTGTGTGTTCCTACAATAGTGAAGGTTAGCAGGGCCAGCCAAGGCGGCAAAACCATTCTCCTCTGCCTAACAATAGCCACATGTATTTGAATTGAATGTGGCTATTCTAATTTAAAAATTTCTATAGTTATTTCCAGTGGGACATAGTCAGTCTAGCCTATATGTCAGTCTGATTTGTATCTCAGTGCCTATATTAACATGATGTCCAGCACCAATGCGCCATTGCCTAGCCTTATGTACAGTAAATCACACACCTGTACTCAATCCAGACACAGCTTCATTGAGGTGTCTACTTTACCGGACACGTCCCCAACTAGACCCCTGTCTCAAAGATTTGTCCAGTCATGCTAGACGTCTAGAGGAACGCGCAGTGGCCTGGATAGGCCAGAGACAGGAAAGAGGACGTCTAAATCAGCCAGCAAGCCGAAGGCCTTCCATAAATCCTCCAAATGGGCTCGGGTGGAGGACGTAAAGCACACCTGCAAGACTTATGTAAGTCTTATTAAACCATAAATTGCTAACTTCAGCCCCTCACTGGAGCTGCTCTTGGCGGAAATAAATCTCAGCAAGTCCAGATTCCAGAATAAGTAAAAGAAGAGGAGAGATAAAGGTAAACTAGATGTTACAGGCAGTAAGGCTTCTGACAAAAAACATTGCTGTTTAATTATAGTACAGATAATATTTGTTTTTTATTTGAGTTAACAGTCACTAAAGCGGCCTTAGGGTAGAAGTAGTTAAGGAACACCTTCAAGAATGGAGCGCTCAATAGATTTATAATGCCACAAGCATTTTTTAAAGTTACATTGATGTCAGTTTAACCATTAAATGTGATGGGATGATTATCTTTCCCTTACATTCATTCCCTGTTCACACTGTTCTTGTTTGAAAGAAACTCAAAGCTGTCCAAATGGAGTTTTTTGAACTAATAATTTTTGCACTGTTTTCTTGTATATGGGTGTGAGTAAGCTTTGTAATTGCTCTATAAATTCACATAAAATAACAAATATGTATTGCCAAATAGGTAAATAAAATATAATAAGTGATTGAAACACTGTTGTGAATAGGATTGGGAACATTTGCAAGAAATCAGAGTTCCTGTACTCCTGAGTCCCAGCCTGTTCCCAACACACCCACACTCTCCTCCCAGCCTGGTTGTGGATCCTTGAATTAAACATCAAAGCACACAGGAGTGTCGGGCCCAACAGCCATAAATAACAGTACGCTGGGCACGAGGAGGGGAGGATGCTCACAATGTTCAGATGGGAAGAGAACAGGTCATCCGATCACTCATACACATACTGTCAAAGCAGATTCATTTGTTCACAAAATGGGTGATGTTGTGCAGGGTTATTGATTTCTGCGTGCCATCTGTCTTTTTTGAAGCTTTGGCAGGAAAAGCTTTGGCACTGCCTGGATCAGGTTCCTCTCTGAAGCACCGATGGACACAAGAAAGGGGTCCACAAACCCATCTAATAAAACCCCACAATTTTAGCAGGACTGGGTTCACCAAAACCAGCTACAGTGGTTGTGTTTTTTTTTTAAATTCAGTTCTGTTAATTAACATCTCATTTGTCACAGACACCTGCATACACAAGTTTAAAGCCCACCCGTTCTCCTCCTCTCACTAACTAGACTCAAAGTCACAGTGTACCTCTATGTGGAGCTGTGGTGTGCGAAGGGCAGGCCTTCAAACATGGGGCCCAGCTGCTGCTGTGTATTTGAGTCAGCTACACACACGCACACACATATTGGCATCCCTCGGTGTTTACGCTTGTGGAGGGCACATGTTACTGAGTAAATTATCACAGCAGTGGTAAACAGTGTTTTTATGAGCGAATGTAGCTTGGTTGTTATATTTGAAGTCTGTGCTTTGTATACTGCTGAGCTGTTAGGACAGATTGAGGATGTTTGCTCCTGGTGTCCCTGCTCCACCCATGTGGGGTACAAACACACACACAATTTACTACCTCAGATTTAGATTTGGGGGATTTTGAATTGTCATTTTGTTAGTGTTAGGGAAATAAACACAAACACACAGTTTGTTTCTATGTACTTATATGAAATTATGTTAAATTACTTTGATTAAACAACACATGCTCATACATAACCTTAGACTTTTTACACATAGGCTATTTCGAACAGCAGCTACAGTGCCTGCATTTCATCAAGTCTGTACAAGACATAAAGACTGGTTATGCATTGAAGTCTGTCCATTGAGGCCTTTTGTATGGCAACCTTTTTTACATGGTTGTTGGACTTAGGCCATTCATTACTAAAAACACAAATGTCTGAGTCTCTAAAAAAGTATAGCATTAACAAGATAAGCAACACTAAATTACTCTGAAAATGTGTTTATGCTTCATAAAACTGTATTGTCTTATGTACATAACTTTTAGTTATCGGCAGCAGCCTTTTCGCATTTTCACATCCGACAATATTAGAAGGCTGGAAAATAAAGAAATTAGTTAATTCTGGGCGTAAATTTATGGGTGGCTTGCAAATAAAAGGCAGCTGTTTCACATTCGTTACCTTTCAATTTAACCCTTTTCGACTCCAAAATATCTTTATGCCCCATCACATTAGGACAAACCTCAGACAGTTTTGTGATGCTACATAACTGTTTTCAGTGGCTCAGTGGTAGAGTGGTTGTCCTATAACTGTAGGGGTTGATGGTTCAATTCCGGCTCTCTCTGGTTTATTCTGCCGGTGTGTCCTTGAAGACTGTCTGAGGTTTGTCCCAATGTGATGGGACATAAACACATTTTGAACACTTGCCCAAGGAAGTCTCCAGTGCCGCAGTACTGGTGTGATTGTAGAAGCATCATTTAAAGCACTGCGGGTGCCTGAGAAAGGTACAATAAAAGGTGCTATAAATGCACGCCATTTTTCATAGCATCTTAGATTTGCCCATTTTTACTGCTGAGCTTTTTATATTTTTTGATTGAAATGGGTTAATGGAGTAAAGAATAGAATAACGAGGCTGACATACACTTTACTTTTTGAGAGAGAACCACAATTACCAACTAATCTGTGAGGAAACCAGAAAAAATGGACAGTCGTTATGTGCCGAGACTATCCCCCCCAATGACAAAATCATTCTTTCTCAGCCTCCCAATCTTTTTGCTTGGGAATAATGACCCTTTATCCTAAACACCTGCGCTTCAGTTGCCCTGACCTGCCCCAAATGAGTGCAATTAATGACAATTACGCCCCAGGTGTCACAGCACACTGATAGGAATCTATCTGGAGGGCTGTGAGCTTGTCCTCCAAGTAAATGTGTAATGATAACAGCTGTAACACAGTGGGGCGGAGGGGGGCAATCCAATACTACTACAATTTATTTGTGTTTGCCTGAGCTCACAACCACATTAACTAGTCCAAACAAATCAGGATAAATAGATGTGGGGTTTGCCTCTGGGCTACAAAGAAGATCATCATCAAGCTGAGATTAAGGTGGATTTAGTCAAATATTATTTCTGTTAAAAGTGATACTCATACTGCATTGTTACATGGTTTTCTTTTCTTGATTTTATAAATGTGAGCAATATAGTAGCCCCAGTACATTTCACAGGTTTGGCCTCTTCAATACCTTTTCTTCATTCTCAAACAACAAAAAACAAACAAAAAAAATAAACATTTAAGATTTCAAGATTTGAGTTCTGATGAATTAAACTTGGATAAAACAATGTGTTTTCAACTATAAAAAAGCTAAGCAGCGATTGCTTAATTTGGCATTTTGAAACATTGTCTTAATTTTCTATTTGAAGAGCATGTATTCAGGTGTCTGAGTAAACTTCAATCTCTTTCTACTGTGGGTTCACCGTCCTTTCCCTCTGAACCAACATTAGCATAAATGCATTAAAATGTGAATAGGAATTAATTTGGACTTTCCCCTCCATAGAAATTAATGGAAGTTTGTTCTGCTCGTACCCCTCCGAAGCTGCGAGCTCCTCCACAGTCCATAAATATTAATATTAATATGGCGGCACATTTAAAGTTAGCGCTTGGCTGAAGCCATATACTGAATATTATTAGAGATCACGATACATTTCTCATGAGAAGTACAGCTGAGTGAATGCATTGCCTTGCCGTTGTGATCTGTAAAATCCAATCTTCATACAGCACAAAAAGTTATTTTCGGAGAGACGGAAGATTAGCAAGGCCGAATGGCTGCTGTCTAAAGCCATTAGGCAGGTGGGGATTTTCTTTTACACAACTTGAGAGAGAAGGCCCCACATCATGTGCTCTATCAGGGCACTGATTCACAGCCACAGCGCTGTAGCGCTATTATCATGCCTGAGCAGATCATCTCAGCAGATAACTATTATCACCAAGTCACAGCATTGCTCCAGTCTACTCACACACATAATACAGACTACTGAAGTTTTGACACTCTTCAAATCACATGAATCACCTGCTTTCATGTCTCTGTGGTCTCTGTTGCTCTCCTCTGTGTGATATTTACGGTTGTATCACACATCTTCAATAGAAGATCACCACAAAGTGAGACCACTCTCACCCCGGCTTATATCACTAAAAACTCATCCAATAAAATGTGTAAAAAAATATAAAGCTGCTGATTTGGTATTTTGATTGGTATTTTGTTTAGATTTTAGATAACAAGTGATGGAGTCGAATGGAGTCATTTATAGGCCTGAGTATCTATTTTAAGCCCAACTGAGCATATCAGTGGTGATGACTTCAAGACTTTGTAATTACATATTTAATAAAAAGATAGCCACTAAAATATTTAACATATTTGGCTTATAAAAAAAAAATGAAAGCACAAATGGTTTTATTTTTCGACTCAAATAAGTAATAACATAATTGTCTTACATGTGAATAAACAGTCACTGGTCACTTTATTGATTTATTTTTAACAGAGGGGATTACACATAATGAAGGCCTTTCGAGGTTTGCTCTTTCTGATAGTTGCGTCAGTTTGTGGATAAAATGCACTTTTTGACAAACTGTTGAGAATCAGACAAACATGGCTTGGGGGGCTGTGGTGGCTGTGTCAATATTCAGCAGGCGTTCTCCTTTTCTCTGTCCTCCAGCTCAAGGAGTGCTGATCCTGACAGGTTACAGTGGGTAAGGTGAGAAACGTCAGTAAAGGAACGAGTGCCGGGCTGGCTTCAATCTCCCAGTGTGTGGGTGAAAGCTGCACGCTGCCATCCCAGCCAGCTCAGTCAACAGTGGCCGCCTTTAATCCTGCTCCTTAATCTTTACACTTCTCACATTTAGTCAATACACTCTCACTTTGTTCTAGGAAGTAGGGTGTGAAGTGTATGATGTAAAAGAAAAGAAAGAGAAAAATCATGACACAATAGAAAAAGCAGCAGAACGATAACCATAGCATGTCTCTTTTAAATGCTTAACAAAATAATATGGTCAATGTTGCTATCTAAATTTCAGTAAGTGTGGCAATTAAACAAGGTATAATTTACCTTTATACTGTGTCCGCTCCGTAAAAAGGTTGGATGAGTGGATAGAAAATTAATTACAGGAATCTTGGATATGTATTTTACAACACATCAAATTGGTGACTTTCTCTGGAGGAGCTACATGTATAAACACAACCCCTTATTCCAAAAGATATGCCACTAGCAAGGAGTTAATGCATGGGTACTGCGTCAGAAGATGATGGAATTTACTATTAAATACTGGTAGATTATGTTTTGGGAATAAAGTGGTTTATGCTTTTTGTCAGTTACAACAAACAAAATGTAATACTATTATCAGTGGTAGACAAATACTTATTATTCCTAATCAACCTTTAATCCCCACAACAAGCCATTTCTGCAATGATGTGGATGCTACCATACTTTGTGCAAACTGGGGTTATATTTGTGCATCAGGTCATTCCTGCAGCGGGCTGGTCTCGGTTGGTCCTCTCCCCTCTGAGAGCCCTCTCATCAAGCCATCCTCTCTTCACTGCCCCTTTTCCCACAATCCCCATAAACTCTCATAATTGCCACATTAAACTTGAGTTTATTATTTTTCTCCAGGTGCAGGTGTGCAGATGATATGAGCCCCAGGTTGCATTTACATACAAATTGAAGGGTTTTATTAATCAGCCAGGCAGCAGGAATCAAACGGCAACACTCCATCAGCCCTTTAAATACATTTGGTGACATTTTTACCCAGCATTAGCATGATAGGGCAAGCAGAGTATAATGTACCAATGATTGCTTTTCCATTGAAAGCACAAACGGTTTCATTTTTCCTGTCATCTCAAATAAGTGTTAAAGAGGGTTTGGAGGCTATTGTGCAAGTGCCGTATGCTGGGGACTTGGGACCACTGATGGCCATATTAAATAACCATTAGCGCCTGAGCTTAGATCATTGTGGCATCCGCCTCCTCTGAATTTATCCTGTGATTTCAAATGAAGGCAAGCTGTGCCAGCTTTCATAAAGCACCCCAGCCCTCTCCATTTTTCCTCAAACTAAATGCATTACAACAGTAATTTTGTGACTGTTAAGATAACTAGCGTTAACAAGCACTTAATTAAAATGTACAATAAATAGCCGTCTGCAGCCTTATCTCCCCTCCAGAGCGACGCTGGTAGGAGGCTCCAATGCTCAGGCCGGCTGTTCCCCAGCTCGTTTGCAGATTAATTGCTTTTCTGTCTGGCGAAGCCAGCCTCTTCTGCAGCCAGATTGTAAATAGCCAGATAGGGAGTTTATCAATCAGGGCTCTCTACCTCACTGATCTCCCACACACCGTCCTGTCTGTTTGAATGTCTATATGTACAATGGCTTTAAACAGCCTCTTCATAAATAAACTAATAACTTCTATTTTTGTAAACCTTATTTTGCCAAAAATTGTCACTGTACAGATATCCCGTTTCTGAAAATAAAATACAAATAAATGTCTAACAACATTTATAGCTTAGTATAGCCAAGTACATAAGAAATGTGTAAACGTTATAAATTATATGCCCTTACATTTAACTATGTTTGTTCTGCACCAAGCTTAAGTAACTATATTAGTCAGGTAACAAATGGAGCGTTGTTGATACAAGACTTGTGTTTTTGTAACCTTTACTGACACCATATTTATGTCTGTCTGTAAGCGAGCCTATACCTTCTTTATAGCTGCACATTTTGCACCGTTTATGTGTATACTATTACTGGGTGTGTACAAATGGGGCTAGAGTGTATCACAGGGGTTAATCAAAAACAAGGCAAACATAAAAGCAGCAAGGGCTTGTGTGAGACAGTGCAGCAGCAAGTGGAGAGTATTTACAGTAATAAAAGTTAACAGCGGTCAGCCCCTGGGGATCGCATTACTTCTCAGACATGTGGCTGCAGTTCTCGTCTCACAGCTTTATGGACTTTGATGATCGGAAAAGCAACCTGCAAACTCACTTGTTTTTTAGAGGAAGAAAAAGTGAAAGCACATACAGACAAACCTGCCCCCCCTACCACACTCGCACACTCGCACACACACACACACACACACACACACACACACACACACACACACACACACACACACGCGCACACACTCCCATCTAATGTGCCAGCCTTACACCCTTAACCTCTAGATGATAAATCTGCCTACAGAAGCTGTGAAGGGGAAGACCCCCATGCTGGAAGACCCCCATGTGTCCTCCATGACACATCCTGTTTGTGTAGTCAGGGATTCAACCAGTGATCTTTACAACCATAACTCATCCACAGACAACAATTCCTCCCAGACTATTTTTATGGGAGCATGCTCCATACAGTAATTTAGTTTCATAAAATGTATTTTTATGGTCCTTTTAAATATAAATAGCAAATCTGTCCACCATTTTCATGTGCCTGTCACTTTCTTTAGATAACATTCTCTGCTCAGAAAAAAAGGAAGTAGCATTGTATAGACATTTATAGCTTTTTATCAACCACAGACATGAATGCAGAATGTCACTGTGAGGATCCATCCATATTCAGAAGGATAATCTTAAAACTTCTTTTATTTTTTTCCCCAACATGTCATATTTTCTATGCAGACATTAGTCCACTTTGAACCGGTAAGTTATGTCAAACAAAACTTCTGCATGCATCCGGCAGTTTTAAATTAACCCATGCAGGTATAAACAAACCTGTCACATCGATTTTTCCTCAAAAGAGAGAGTAGATAGTTCTATTTGTCTTTTCAGTTTTTCTGTTTAGACCTGTCTGACATTGGAAATTTTAAGTGATAATTAGATATTAGCATTAACTGTTATGACCTTGTGACCTTGTAATGCATTTGCTAAAGCATATTGAAACTAAATGTGTAATAGAGTCAATCAATAAATATGGGCTTGTTGGGAAAACCAGAGCACAATACATCTACAGTAGTCACAGGAAGGTTTAAAGGGACAAAAGACCATTGTACTGTTGTAATTGTTCAGGCTTTTCAGAGGAAATCAAGTTATAAATGGGGGTTGGAATTCTGTACACAGGCAGCCTCATGCACACGTTCACGTTGCCCATGTTTCACAAGGAGTCACTGTCAGTATGCAAGTGATGACTGTGCATGATTTGTGTTCTCAGACTACAGTATAAATCCTGGTGGTCTCCAACAACAGTAATTCAAAACGGTATATATTCTCCTTAAATCAACTGCTTCTCATTGATTTCCAATGCACAAGGGAATATATGCTGGGCAGTGGCTGTATCTGGTGCTTATTTTTATGGTCAAAGCTGTGACAGCTAAGGCCTATATGTTGTGATCATAAGGTGTAAATTTATTAGTATCAGGTAGAGGTCATAAGGCATAGAAAGGGTTGTTAAAGTCAGTTTATAGCAAAGTCAGGCAACTGTTAGGGGTCTTTTTTAAGTACATTGGTGGTTGAACAAATTTAGCATCAAGTTAAAGTAATTTTCCAAGTATTTACAATAATAGACAAAAGAAGGCTCCCACAATTACCCTGATTAACTGATTTATAAACACACTTAGGTCACAGCACCCATTCCAGGAAAGGCACAATTCTGAAGCTGCAATTGGTGTTAGGTGATTTAGTGTAGTAGCTTTGCTGTACTGTCACCTTCTGACTGATCAAGTTGTTGATTGTGGTGTTTTTGGCACCCCAGAGAGGAATGGCAAAAATTGACGAGGTTTAATTGGTCTGTCTCTTGTCAACTCTCATTAGTCCTTCATTTAACACTATCTGATGGTGTGATTCCATTGCACCTTCATGGGCATGAATCTGTGAGAGTAACACACAGACAATAGATTTATGTGTGTGAGGGCCAGGTGATGTATGTGTGAAGGGGAAAGTGTCTCTGCGTTGTGTTATTGAATTCCAAGTGTTATCTTGGCTCACCTTTAGGTGTGATGTGGGAATCAATACAGAGAAATCCCAGTGGAGAAAACTACCTCACCTACCTCCCTTTATTCCCCGAAGCACTGCTATTTTGTGTTGCATCAATTTGTGCACAATAAACAATATTTTCCAATTTAGCACATTTTATTAAACCTTTTTTCAGTGCTTGTGTGTTGACCTTTGACCTGTATGCAATGACACTAAAGTTAATGTTTGATTTAATTATAATAAATAAAGACACATCTTAAGTTCTTAAGATTAGAAAAGTGTAGTGTTCTGTCCTATGTGGATTGACTCGGAATACTTTTGTTGTTTTGTTTAGCTCTATAACACCACCTGGCCATATTCAACACATTTTACTTTCCTGTCTTCAACTTACACTGCGTTAAATAGTGTTATTCGTAATTTATTGACATTTTCTTGTAAATTATCAGACTAGAGAGTTAATTTGAGTCATTAGCACCTGCGGCCTACATAATTGCTCAGTTGGATAATTGACACTGGTTGGTAAAGCTGATTGCACGTTGTTATCACAAATTAGCATGTGTGGCTACATCTTCCCATCATGCCTTGCCCTTTGAGTGACAGCTGTTAAGACACCATTGACATGATAGTAAGAAATGGTGCGGACGAGGCGGCAAGCTGTTTAATTCACTTCTGCTGCTTGCTGATAGCTCTCTGAGGTCTTGGGTGTCAGTTCAGTGATGGCCTAAAAGTCATTAATTTTAGCCTCCTGAGTGGCTGCTGTAACACAATACCACAGCCCCTCGTGCCCCTCAGCGAGGCTCCTAAATATACATTTATTTTCGGAGGGAGTCCCCCTCATCAGGATATGATTGATGTTGTCTAATCGGATGGCATGCAAGTGTAGGTCCACTGTCAGGGCCCTTTACATTGGCTAGGCATACGGTGTAAATCTCCGCAAGGGCGCTTTGTTAAGGTCTTGTCTTTGGTAAGGATCTTAGAGATATGATACTCTGTGCTGTTGCTGCCTATGTGGGTCTATCTTAAGACTCCACATGGAGGTCTGGCATTCAACTAAGTCTCAGTGGGTTTGGGGGCAGTCAGTGAGAGGGCTGCCTGTGGCCTATAGTTACACACCATGTGCCCCCATTCTATTCTTGCCTCTGGATGGCACAGACCCATGCACAAATCTAGATAAGCACTGCTCTGGCTTGGCTTTGACATTGGGGCACACATTTCCTGCTATTTTAATATTTTACATAAAAGCATACTATAGACCAGTGGTGGGCAAACTAAGGTCCGGGGTCCACAGGCGGCCCGATGGGCAGTTAAATTTGGTCTGCCAAGCATTTACTTATTTATTGATAATTAACACGCATATATTTTTACTTTATTATTCGGCAGTGATTAGTTGATTGCACTACAACGTGCTCCAGAAAATGGGTTTTATTGAGCATGAGTAAGTTCAGAGTTGGCCCAGCCCTTCACAAGAGTCCCATGTTCTAATGTGGCCGTTGGGGAAAAACTAAAGATAAACTGAAGTCTGCTCGAGATAATGCTGCATTTATGTGTCCCCCTTCTGACAAGCTGCATCTTTTCTGCGACTGGGTTGCCACAAGCAGGTTGAGCGAGTGGATGAGCTCTGTGGGGGCAGATCCTGGCAGCACCTGGGGCATGGCAGATGGTTGACGGGCACAAAAGGACTTCCTGGTCTGGCTCTCTTTGACCTGCAGTGTGTTAGCAAAAAAGAACACAATTTATGCTTTCTTCTTTTATCTTTGCTCTGATGATTCCTCTTATCCAAAATAAAATACTGCAGCTATAGTTACCAACTGCATTGCAAAGACACTTACAAACTTTATAAAAGCAGATAAGTTAGACTTGCATAGGTCGCAGCTAAAAACATTACAATTTAAACTATATGACCGTACAGTTCGATGACATGTTTCCACTATCTGTGACACAGAGGCTCAGAGCCCATTTATATACAGCAAGTAGAACAACACTGACTAAATATTCTGTGTTTTTTGTGTATTCGTTTCAAAAACTGATCAATACATTATCTGTATTACATGTACAGTATACATCTATACTAATGCAGCAATGTTCCAATAAATACCCTTGTTTTGTAAGCAGACCAGGAAACTTCACCATTACCTCTTCATGAGTGTAATGACTGTAGCCATAGCATTGGCGAGGTTAACAATACCCCTACTTGCCTTGCACACATCCTGAGCACACAGCTGAGTGTGCACATGTGAAGGCAGATCGTTTTGATCATACTACTGGCCAGCGTTTGCATTTTGGCATGTAAATGGCCCCTCAGAATCGTACAGCACTATACCCTGTAATGGAAGAGAGAACGTGAAAGAGAAAAAGGAGAAAAGGAGTTGTGAAGTGGGTGAGTCGTCTTGTTCAAGAGAAGAGCATGACGTGTCCTGGAGGGTCTAATAAGCAGGTTAAAGCCTGATAAGGATAAGCTGTCCCTTAAGGTCCGGGGAGCCTTTTTTTCCGTACCATCCTCATTTGCTACCCCCTTTCTTTCTTTCCGTTTACAATTTTCAAGAGATACTTGTGTAAAAACAAGATGAGAAACCAATGCATGAAAGATGCAAACATCAAACACTACAGAGACATAGAAAAGATTAACACAGGAAATAGCAAGTAGGGAAATTGTGGACATAAAAAGTGTTGACATGGGCTAAAAGTCAAGGAGTATAATCAAAAAATACAACAAGATGGATAGATGACAAGATGAAGAGAGGATTTGAGGAGGGCAGAGGCCTGATAAATACGCTAAAAGGACCTGCTGATGTTTCGAGCTTAAGATCACACCCCTCCCCTGGGAAAAAAGAGAGAAAGGAGAGAGGAGAGACATTGACCTTGCATTATTTATGCTTAGTGCTGCTGGCCCAGGCAGACGCTCCTGCTTCCTATTGTGTCTTCATTACAAAGAATTGCTATGAAGCTTAGCAAGAAAAAAAAACACAATTGTGAGGCTTCTGTATGTGTGTGTTAGCTTTTGGAGGTCGGTCATTACAGTGTTGCGTGCAGTTTAAAGAAAAAAAGGTCAGGGGCACAAGAAGACACAGTGGGCATTCTGGGACCTGACTGGCTGACTGAGGGTTTGTGTGGTCATATTCTCTTCCATCTGCAAGGTGACAGTGAATATGAGGAGAAAGTAGGAGCCAAGAGGGTCAACTGTCATTTTCTGAGCTAAACTCTCATTTTCTTATAACAACCACAGGGCAGTAAGAAAGTCTCCACCTGCAAAGCACCATCTTAAGTATTTTTCACCACCTTTACAATAAAACACTGGTTACACTATTTTCCATTACACAAATGTCTAAAAAACTTGCCTTTTTAACCACTTTCCTACTCATTTGTGAATTATTAAGGCTTGGTATACTTTTGTAAAAGTGAACTATAGACCTGTGGAATCACATAAATGCTTTTGATGCAGGAATAATACTTACAACTGTAACAAATCCACACTTAAAACAGAATTTAAAACAAAACACTAAAGTTGATTGGTTTAGTTGACTATTCCATTGTGAACAAATTTAGCATTTATTGGCATGTATTTATGCCCCTCCCACTAACCCATCATCCCTTCTCATGTATTGTATAGTGATACTGTCAGTTTCAAATTTAATTAGGTATGAGTCATCACACATAGCTCTTACCCTGTCATTACTGCGTCTGCCGGCCCACCCACTCATCATAGGGCTCCATACACACACCTCCAAAGACCTAATGCTTGGCTGCTTATCACTGAGAATATAGTCTATGTAAAAGAGTGTTTGAGTAAATGGGTTCCCCTTCTCCTTTCTGTGCCTGGGATGTGGAGATTTGTATGGCATGTTAGTCACACCCTGTGTTATCAGCATCTCTGTGATGAGCATAAGCATAGCCCGAGGCTGCTGGGGATAGTGTCACAGATGGTACATTGTCAGGGTCCTTTGGTGTGCTTTAGAAGATTGTGATTAGCTCCTATCCTCTATCTACCCACTCCTGTCACCTGCAGCCTGGCACTGCCAAGGTGCCATCTTACCTTTGCATGGGGTAAAGGCCAAGCGCAAGCAACCATGTAGTTATTGACCCATAATGCCACCACAACTGTGGAATATGGCAATCAATGCTCCCCAGAAACCTTGACCTAATCCTGTTATACTTTCCCTTCACCAACCTGGAAAGGAACAAGGGGTGGGATCCCAAAAGTAGGCAGCCAAAGGAGCTGCACAAGAGCCTGCCCCTATCACTGTGAAAGTGGGCTTAGTTTGAACACAATAGGTGTGTAATTTCTGTTTTTTGTTAAGCCAAAATCCAATCACATACATGACTGCAAGATCACAGAGGAACACAACAGGAAAAAAGGCCCAAGGTAGAGGTGTCTCTACCTCACACAAACTCACATGATACTATGCTATGTAAGTGCATGAAAGCTCTGTGTCTCAGATAGGTGCAGGGTTATCACTGTGAATCTATTTGGCAAAATATATTACTCAAACTATATTACCAAAATATATCCAATACAGTCAGGCAAATTGAAAAAAATAAAATCTTTTGTTTTGCAAGGACTTATTCCCAACAATCCTACTAAGTGAGCTTTTATTTATTTCACATTGGAAAGTCTTTTCATCTTGCTAATTACATCTAAATTAATTACAAACCAAAGGGCATGCTTTTAGTTCTGCCGCACTAATCCTATGAATGCTCACATAAAAATGAACAGTGTTCCATCCTCACAGGAGAGTGACTCAAGCACAAGATTTGTAATAGTTTGCAGTTCTGTTGTGGCTTCATGTTTTTGAGGAGCATAAATTAAATTAATAAACGTGTTTAATATTTGAAATGCTTGACATTCATAATGCATGAGTCTACAGCAGATGAAAAGTAAAAAAGGAAAACAGTTGGTAATCACCAGTACACAAATTCAGGACAAGCCAAAATGAATTTTTTAACTGCTCAAGCCTATTGGTTTCTCTGTACAGATTGTGTGTTGGGAGCTGTTGAATTAATGCATCTTGACCTCATTCCACCAAAAACAGTCTCAGAGTTTTTGTTTGAAGTTGATTAAGGGCCAAAACATCCAGCCCAATGCATGGATTTAGGATGTCTAATGAACGCACCACCTTAATGCTAAGTAATGCTAATCGGTGCTTGCTCACAACAGACATTCATGAACATACCATCATCATAATTATTATTCATGTAAGATAATTATTGTTGCTGGTATCTCTATGACTTCATTAGCATGTTTTGGGGCAGTAATAGTTATACCCAAAATGTTTTCACAACTTGGATGTCAACCGTAATCACATTCCATTTTCCATAATAATAGATTATGAGTTATATACGGGTATCAAGAGGGATTACAGTAAAATTAGACTGACTAAAGTAAAAATGGTTAACTTTATGGTGAAGCCAAATTAAGAAGAAAAAAATCTCTATGACAGTTTTACACTTAATGTTTCTTTTGGCATAAAGGCTTTTCCTCAAATCAAATTTTAGTGTAAAAAAATGCAAAACAATTATTAAGATTTATCTTTGGGAGTAA
Organism: Neodontobutis hainanensis; assembly: GCA_024349245.1. NCBI lineage: Eukaryota > Metazoa > Chordata > Actinopteri > Gobiiformes > Odontobutidae > Neodontobutis > Neodontobutis hainanensis. The sequence continues at coordinate 9,994,420 of JALDNG010000002.1, read as the reverse complement.
ATAAGTACTTTCTGGTATGAGCTCTTTAAATATCTACCTTAGCCTGGCACTGGGTTGAAGGCCTCTAGTTAAGATACAGACTGAACTAAAATCAGCCCAACCAACCTGTTTTCATTTATGGAGGCGTATTTGTAGGCATTTACTTTGCTTTTCAGCACATAGGACAATCCTAGAATTCATTACTTATGAATTAAAAACAGTGGCTTTCAGTAATTACACATTAAAACTTACATTTTTGTAATGTCAGATAGTTTTATGAAATTTGAAATACTGTAGTTTTACTATCACTTCATGTTTTATGAATTCCTACAATTCAGGCTGACAAATATACTGTATTTTCTGTAATGATGAAATATAGTACAAAGTATGTTTGTAGAATATTTGTTAGCCACAGAGTGATCAGTAATGGTATAAAAAAAATGCTTTCATAGGTGATATACGCAAAAGTGCACAGCAGAGTAAGAGCATCTTCGCATATAACAGCCCCATTTAAGAAGGAAATCTCTTATCCTCAGGCCAACACTCATATGAGCGCTTGATCTGCTGTAGATGAGATCGAAAGACACCTTCAGGTGAAGGGATTGTGTGCTGTGTAATTGTAAATGATTACACTCTTTACACTGCTTGGGGCTTGCTTTAGCCACCTCTGTCTCTCACAGTCAGCAGCTGGTTAAAACTCTTTTATGATTTTTGAAGCCAAAAAGAGACCAATTCAACCAAACGGTGAGCAGAAAAAAAAAGGACCACAGATATTTCCATCCAGAAAATGAAATATTAAACATGTTCATTATATCCTCAATTTGCAGTTATTTCTCACAGCGCCCAGCCATTTTCCCTGCTCTCTTATTGCACAGCGCTCAGGGCCTTGAGAGAAATCTCTCTTTTATTATTTAAATCCATGTGCAGGGGTTGAGCTGGGCGAATCATCTCATGTCTGCTAGCCCACTCTCTAATTCTGACTGGCAGGTTGATACACACTCAACGGATGGATAGGGTGTTAATGCCCATGACAAAGGGGAAAAAATCTTCTCCCTGTTATGTTTTATTGGTAATGGAGAATATGAAGTTCACACACAATAAAAGTGGCCTTAATAATTGAGAGTGGCAATAGGCTGTGTCCAAGAGTCTGTCGGCCTGTCAGTGCAGCGATGTAAATTTCTTTGACATGTTTTTGTCTGACTAAAACTTTAATGTTGTGGGTGTGACCAATTGGATGCAAATGTTGTTTTCATCCCTTGCGGATGAGATGACCTCTGTCATTTCCCCAGGGAAATCAAGCTTTAAAAGTATTTTATAGCTTTAACTCATGCAGGAACAAAGCTTCACCCAGCAAACAACACACTGTAAGGACAACAAACACCTGCACTCAGACCTGCTCTAGGCTAGGGACACACACAGGTATGCATGCCAGCAAACATTTGTTACAGTCAAGATATTCATATTTCATTATTTTTATGAAATAAGCTTAATGTAACAATGTTTGGTCCATCTTTTACTGATGCCTTATGACGATGCCCTGTGTTTGTCATAGACACCAGTAATAACTCTTCTGTAATGCAATGGTCTACACTGAGTTGCATCTTTTCCCTAATGTGTACAGTAAGCACTTCTTCACTAGACAAAGTGAAGACTGGGACAGTAGATGGGTCAAAATGGGTGAAAATTTATAGGCACATTGAGTGTTTACATTATTACCAAAACTATTTGATACATATTTTGGTTAAAGCACCTAATTTTATATAAGCATTTAACCAAATATCAGGAACCAAGGCTGGGATCAAAAATTAGCTGCACATATATTCTTGCAGTTTTTGCCTTTTGTTCTAACTGCAGCTAAACATCTTCAACTCTCTATGTAACTTTACTGTACATCAAGACGGCCTTTGAAACTTAGACTAAAAGCCCCTCTTTATGGGCACCTTGAATCCAGAAGGTGAATATGGCAACAAAACTAGTCACTCTCTTGAACAGGATGAAGGAGGGGGGTTTTAACTCTATCAAAGTCTGCTGCCGTACAAGCTTCCCCTCCTAAAAACGCAAGCACATATGACACATACTTTTCTTTGTACTTACAGTGCATGCGGGTGTATATGTGTGTGTCCTGCGGATAATGCTGCATGCGAAGGCCAGCTTTAATATTGGTCTGGAATAAGGGGCTCTTTTGTACATTGTGAGGCAGCCAGCATCTGAGACCAATAAAATAGTGGCCCTTGGGTCACTGCTCGAAGGATGAAGGAAGAAGATATAATCATACACAGAGGACACAACACCTTTTTTGTGCTTTCTCCGCATATTTGGGTGCAGAGAGAGTGTGGGCCCTTCATAAGTTTAATATTTTCACAGTATGACCTTTTGTCACTAATAGAGTGGCTCGCCAATAAGCGAATATTGTATCTTTAGGGGGTGCAGCCATATTAGCGCAGCGGTTCAGTGTAAGAATGTCGGAGTAAGAAGGCAGGCTGCATGGAAGACACATAGCGTTAATGTGTCGATACAAACAGGAAACACTTGTGAAGCTTTGTTTGTCCATTAGACTAAGTGATCCTAAAGCAGGATATTTTTCATTATATTTTCTTTATGCCCTAGAGATGAGAAAGAATCAGACGGACAGGCTAGGATAACCGAAAATATGTCCAATTTACATAAATTCCTTCCAACATGTAATGGGGTTCATGCAAGTGTGCCAGACAAGGAGGATTAGTTACAAAAGCTTTTTCAAGAACTGCACTTTCAATTCTCAACATTTTCTTTATTTGGCACAACACCCCATAATGCCATTTGGAACATCTGTGGAAAATGGGCATGAGACAAAATGGTTGACAGTCTGAAACCACAAGCCGCAGTTAAGCCTTAGCATCACAGTGAACCGTGTGCTAAATCCATGTTTTGCCCAATACCCAGAAATTTAGAGGCAGCAAGTGACTAAATCCTTAAGATAAACACGGCAACTTTCTGAGGATAATTTGCTTGATGAAGACAATAGTTTTCCGTTTGTGGGTATGAGCTGTAGGTTCAGTTTCCATTTGTATGAGTGCCATGTTGTTTTAGTGGTTACGATGTATCATTATCTTCTATTAGGCACATGTGTAATAGCACCGCTCGCTGATGTTTTTCACGTTGAGTTTCCTTCAGATATTATCACAAGGCTTTAAAATCTCCTCAACTCGAGCTCCAAGACCATGTAATTGGTCCACTAAAACTGTGCTGTCTGCTACTAGCACCTGTTGTGAGTATCTGTAGCAGTCTGAGACAAGCACTTTATCCCCTGTCTCCCCACCGATGATTGCAGCCAGCCAGGTTATTATAGCTCAACCTTAACACATTTACACTTTGTGCCAGATATTCATGTGGGTTTATTCGTCTGTTGATTCATGCTGTTATTTTCTTCAACCTTTTCATCCTTGAGGTTGTGAAGACAAATTCTATTTATTTAGGGCAGGTAATAATTAGAGAAGACGGGTTGTTTGATTTCCACCTTGATAACACCTTCAGAATGTTGTCAGAGAATGTAAACACAAACTTGCTCTTAGTTTGGCTCCTTTCATTTGACTCATTTGTTCTTGTCTCATTGAAAAAAAAAATAAATAAATAAAAAAACAGGTTGCTGTGGTGTTTCTGCTTTGGTGCATGTGTAGCTGTGCTTTTGGAGTGTGCATGTGCCACGGCTCCTCTCTAGTTGTTTTTGTGCTCTATAGGTATGTTTGCTGTGCGTGGAGGTTAGCTTTTTTGATCTTAGTGGGGAGACGTGAGTTGCCCTGGGCTGTGAGGCTCATTAGGTATGTACTCCTCTGAATGTGAAAGTATTTGTTAAACCACATGACAAGAATGCCTCTCTGCTGCAACAGATGTGCTGTAATTAGAGAGGGCTTAAGTTGTCTTAGAGCCATGTGGAAAGTCATCACCAGCTGATAAGTTTACAACAGTGCCCTACCCCTCCCTTACGCATACACAGCCACACACACACACACACACACACACACACACACACATAACAGAAAGACTAAAATCAAATCAAATGTACGCATAAAGGTCCTGCTTGTTGAAATACAGTTTAGTCATATTGAAATCAGGATTATTCACCCTATATATAATCACGCATAATTTACAATTTTTATTGTTACACTTTATTGCTTGCAACCATTAATTCCAGGGCTGCTTTGAATGTGAATACTATGCATCATTTAAAGTAGCATGTGTCATATATTAAGTAGTATGTTAGCCTGCTGTTTGGCTCTTTAAGATAAAGAGGGAACGTTGTTTGAGCTTTTGTTCATTCTGAGGTTAATCGCAAAGTTAATGGCCTAATTGTAAGTATAGGGTCCCCATAAATCTATTAACTCCCTTTGTGTTTCCTTCTGTTCCCAAAAGTGTTGGTTAGTTCAAAAAGTCAATCTGTTCATTTCACTTAGGGTATACTCCCACTGGCAAACTGTATTATGACCAAAAATGTATCACAGCTCACGCATAGCACGCTTCCTGCTGTTCCATGGTTGGAAGAAATGGACCTAGGCTTCGCAAAGCTAGCATTATTATTATCTCTGGTCTTCCAACAAAAACTGTAAAGAGTTTGTTATATTAGTTGCTTATTTTATGTTTATTGTAACAATAATCATTCTATAGAAGACTGTAATTCTGTTGTGCTCTCTTCACAGGACACTGCTTCTAATTAACAAAAGAGGGCTACACTACAATGTAAGGGGCCGTTTAAACGACAACGCAACAGCAAACACAACAAAGACGTTGCTTGGACATGTCATTGTTTTTGGGTGGGGGCTTCACAGTTCAAATGAGAAAGAAGAGGCAGCCGCATCGGACTGGAAACACCTCCTCGGCCTTTCAATTATTTGTGAAGTGAGAACACCGTCCTGTAAATGAGAGACCAATTCGTAACAGAATCATTGTGGTTTCGGCAAAAGGCAGCCGTGCTCAGGCCCAGGTGCCCTTGAGGCAGTGCAGGCCTGTAGGGGTCAGGCGAGGCAGGAGAATCATGACAAAGTCTGGGTAAATACATGGGGCTTATTTTTTTAAGTTGTATTCCAAAGTAGTCATCAGGACAGGGTCAGATTCTGATGGTATAACCATCTATGATAAAAAAAGTGATGTTTTAATCAAACTAAGACCTGATAAATCAAAACCCAATCAGTTCTAAGTGGTTAAACATGAGTAACTAATTTCTGTTTATTCCTCACTTTTTCTGTTTTTCTTCTTTGCCGTCTGTACATCGTTGGTCCTCATGCTGGTCGCAGCAGCCCCATGTGGCTGTCTTCTACACTTCACTATGCTTTGCTCTTTTTTCCTCTCTGTTGTGCGTTGCCTTTGGCAAATTGGCAAATTGTTTTTTACTAACGTGGGTACATGTGTTAAATGCGGATCAATTGTTTGTTTAACAGGGTGCCTCTATTAGACTGGGAGGGTCCAATTAGTGGAGAGGTCTTTTCTTAGTACAAGCTGCAGAGTAAGAAAAAGGCTATGCCTACTCTGTCAAATCAATGCCACATCTTAACCAAATATTGTCTGCGGTTAAGTTTAGTAAAATTATTTGTAATAAATCTCACTGGAGGGGCTTAGTATTCACTGTCCTCAGCATCCCACTGTGCATCTATGGTTGTTAGCCTAAATCTAGAATTTAGTGTGCATAATGAACCTGCACATTGCTTGGATAAATGTTCCATTCTATGTGATTATTCCATTTGACTTTGTTAGGATAAAAGGGACTCTTTGGAACTCCTCGCACCAACCATAGGGTCAATGATAATTCTGAGACAGATTAATTTATATATGAGGGTGATTATATTGCTAATATTAATATTATATTAGGTCGTGTTTCCTCTGGCAGCCCTGGTTACAGACATAAGACACGTAAATAAGGTTGTAGTGGCCACAAAAACTAAAAACACTGTTATGATTTGTAAAATATATCAGTGGAAATCAACAAAAAAAAGAGATTGTGATGTTATGACTCAGTTAATATCAGAGGAGCAGTTAAAACGTTCTGCAAACGACTGTTGTAACCTATTGACGTTAGCAAACCATTTCCAAGGGAAAACAGGCTAGTACATTTATGAGAACAACATTAAAGCAACATAAATTTGCCAATTTGAGACATTTTTACATCCAATGTGTGGAATGTTGTTTCTTGCATCTACTTCAATTCAATTAACAGAAATATTCCTTTAAACTATGGAAGCTTGCGATTCAGAGGACACTTTAGCAGGGTGTAGCGGGAGTGTGTATGCTGTGCTAACTGGCAGCTGTAGTGTGGCTGCAGAAATGGTGCTGAGTGACTGACAGTATTGTGTGGTGCATGCCAGATGATCCTGTCTCCCACAAGCATCCGCCTGGCAATGGAACTTATTGTTGTCATCCCTGATTTCACACACCAGCTAAATGATTGCATTTCAGCCAATTTGTCTCCTACAGTAATAATAGGTATAGGTACTGATGGAGCAACAGCATGATTAATTAAGTTAACATATCATTCTTTCTTAATAGAAAATATTAGAAATCGACTTGAATACAGTAAAAAAAAAAAAAACAACAAAAAAAAAACAACAACAAGCAAACAAACAAATAAAACTTTTTACAAAAGCTTTATGCCTTTAAATACCAAAAATGCATGAATGCAGTCTGAGCGGAGCCCTGGAGACACAGTGGTTCAATTCATTTGACAGACTCAGACCAAGTGAGAAATCCAGCTGAGAGGGCTTCATGGAGGTATGAACAAAGTCCAACTAAGTTCTACATGTTATTTATACACACTTGTGAGTGTGTATAAAGTGTGGTACGTGTAGTTGTCATCTATATTTACCAATTTTATTCATGTTTATAACTTGAAATGATGCACACAAAATTATATGTATTATGTATTATATATTATGGACAAAACACACACTATGTTTAGTTAACAGTGCACAAACATGAGAACAATATATATTAATATTTGAGAATAAATTGTTACTGCAATTATTTCACAAAAAATGAAAGGAAAAAGAGGAAGGGCATACTTCTATGGCCAACAGCAGTTCTAAAGGCTGTTTATGTGTTTTGCCAAAACCGCAACGATTCTGTGGCATGTTGGCCTCCTGTTTACACAAAAATGCAAACTTTTGAATCTGTCCAAGGATGTTTTTGTTTTGTTGTTTCTTGTGTAAACTGTGAAGACAGAATCGTTTCTAAAAAAAAAGATAATTTCATAAACACAACACATATGTGGAACCAGCGTCTTTACAGAAGAGGGTGTAGCAAAAGTAGCAAACATACCCCCTACTGGTCTGGTATTTGTACAACATTGTTTTGGTTGGCTCAGTATATGGAGATTGTGCTGTAATATTGTTGTGTCAAGTCAAATCGACAACAGCGTGACTTTTGGGTTTTCCTGACCAGCGTTATTGTGTAGCAGACCCTTACTTTCATCACATTACCAATCTAACCAGCCTAACCAAGTAATAAGTGGCAGAGTGACATTCGAGTGGGACCAACCCTTTTCATCTATTGTTGTGGCTTTTGAAGTTCCTTTTCAGGTCATTAAGCTCCATTTCCCATTCACAGAGAGCTTGTGTGGCGGCCGTTTGAGTGCAACAATGGACTCTAATGACTTAACGCTTCTGTTTTCATTCTCCACCTCTTACACACCCAGCCCCCCTTCCACCTCTTCAACCTACTTCTCCATTCGCCCCCACAATCGCCCCCTTCACCTCTTTTAATGGTGCCTCGCACCCCTCGTTTGGCTGCCTACTTTTTTTATGGGGCATTGTAATGAGCTGCAGCTGTGGGGTAAAATCTGAGTGTAATGTTAACCCAGGCACAGGAGAGTGACCCTGCAGAGCAGAGGTCAACACATTGTGTTCGTTCCAGACCTAGGGTCTATTAGAGGCTATAACACCCTTTTTTAAAGTAACAGCATGCAGCAGCAATAACCAAAGCTCCCTCTTTCTCACATACACAAATGTCTAATGACTAATGATTTGAATAGACCCATCTCTTTGTCCACTTGATTGGTAAATACAACACAACTGGCCCATTATGGTCTATTAGAGCTGAAAAAATCATGTGGAGCAAAGAGAATGAGGCTTTATTTGTGCTCAAATGATTCAAATGCCTGTTCCCGTGTCACAGTGTCTCGTAATGTTAAAGTCATTACAAATCCTTTATCACATACTGAAAACGCACTGAAAAAATATGCAAACACACACTTTCAACAACACCGTTATGAAATAAAGTTTAAAAAATAGGAAAAACTGATTACCCAGATAATCTACAAAACAGGTAGAGATTGGTTGAAAACAATTTTCCTTACATTCACCGGAGTCAAGTACTTGAAATAGCAAGTGGTTCAAGTCAGGCACACACACTAGATTACATAGAGTATAAAATAGCATATCAGAGTGCGCAATATATTCATTCATGACTTCACATATGTACACTTCAGTGGCCCTTCTACAACAAGGGCACATAGTTTATCCCCTTCCCAGTTAAAGCAGGCAAAGGAGAAATCTGAGCTGAAAAAAAAAAAATGCACAAAGCAAATCGGCAAAATCAAACTGACCCCTGTCACTCTCTCTCCACAACTGGCGTAATCTTAATTGAATCAGCCTTACAGAAAGATGTTGACTCTGAGAGATTGCACAAACCTGGGAGGCCTTTGCAAACCAGAGGAAGCGCTGAAAAAAAAAAATGCCCCACCTATTCATTAATGTGTCCCCTTATGTTCCACAGCCCCATCTCTCACTGTCTGAAGAAGATAAAACACCGTTAACCTCCTGACAGCCAATTTGATCTCTCACTGTGGTCCACCATGGGTAGCCCACCATTCTCCTTGCCCTGTGTGATTAAACAGCTTAAAAAACAAGTATCGCTAAGCCACCTGTACTACATTTTACCTTCTTTGTTAACAAATTGTTAGATCATAAACTATGATGAAGAAGAAACCAAAATATTTAAGCAGATCATTTTTGGTATGTTTCTTTTCATGGCCCATAAAACCACTGATTGGCTGAGTAACCCCTGTAAGACACATCCATCATGGTGCTCTTCCTTGTCTCTGTATTGGCAGCTTAATGTGACACAGCTAACATTTAACAATCCCTAATAATTGTGTTGACTACAAGGAAAGATTGATGTTGTGAATATTGAAACGTTAACACCCAACTGCCCACAACAAGACTTGGTCAAGCAAGTGGAAATGTCTGCTTAGGATGACACAGAAAAAGGAAACACCCAAGTTGTGTGCTGACCATATCTGCATATGAATGTCAGGCTGCTCCATCCAGGTGGTATGCAATAAGAGACCTAATCTAGATGAAAGACCCAAGTGCAAACCTCCCTTATTAGCTGTGATGAAGCAGAGCTGAGTTTAGAATGCTAATACTTAGACACTCCCTTATAACCTCTGCCTTATTCCAAAGACTCCCTGCTTTGCTATTAGTAAACTATTGTCAAGAAGATCAGGGTCCACTGCCAGGTCAATCATATTAAAATGCAAGAATCTTTACACAGAAAAAGGCTGACACATTTACGAAGAAATGTTGCGGACATCCTGTAAAATCCAATCTGTGCTCAACACGTCTCAACACTAAAATGTATTTGCAACACATTAATTCCCACTTAAATTAATCTGTTGCATACACCATTGACTCATAAATAGAAATGAAAAAATAGTTCACTTCTTATTCATGAACTTACAATCAAACTCACTGCACAAAACCACGTGCATTTTTCTTTTTATTGCACAAATTCATTGCTATTTTCAAAATAGCCACACTTGTACCAACCAAATGTCAGGCTTAACAATAGCATTCAAAAACAGAATGCACACATTCCTTTTGTTTGACTCTTAAATGCCCAATATGGTGTATATACTAGTGCATGTGGGCCATGAATGCTGCTTAACTCAAAGAAATCAATTCAGTAAATTAACATCATCATCCCTAAGCCTTTTGGCCTGAAACCCTAGCCCTACACAGGGTTCAGACTTTCTGGGATGTTTCCAGTCTATCTGCCAATAGGGCACATCCAGGGACTACTGGAGCTAACACAGCGATCCTGTTACCATTCTGTGTGTTGCATTACAAAAATATCACATTTGGTTCCGCTAATCAGCTGTAATGTTATTGCCATCGATAAAATGTGTGAAACATCATTCTTGCAAGATATAACTTGAGTCATTTAGAAAGGTAATTGACTTTAAAAGCGGTATGGACACTGGGTAGCCATAGGTCCTACAGACCAGGTGGGTGGGATAGAAATAAATCATTAATATATCATCTTGGCATTGTATGCTGACGTGATGGGTTTGCATGAGAGATTAAGACACTATGTTGATGAAGCTAAAGACGGAGATCCTCCATGTATTCCAAAATAATGGCATCACAAACACACACACATAAGTGTTAGTTTAAAGCCGATAATGCAGAAAACTCCTCTCCTGAGCTGAGAGGCAGCATATTGATTTTGTCTTAGATGAGGTCTCTGAAACCTCATTTACTCCTGTTGTCATCATGGAGGAACATCAGTGTCTGACAAGCTGCACTTCCCCCCTTATATCTATCCTGGCAGCCATCTTGGAAGCTGTTGAGGGATGCTAATGTGTGTGAGCATTAGCGCTGCCCTCTTCCAGTAACACTGTTGACAGAGTGCTTGCATGATAAGATATATGAAGTCAGATAATGTTGCTGCTGACTAACCATTGTGCTGTTGAAATAAAGTCTGCGTTTACGCACTGTTTTGTCCTTATTAGGTTACAGTAGAATAAATTGAGGGGTGTCCTAGGTAGGCCTGCCACCTAGGCATGTGGGAAAATAAAGCACTCCTGTTTTTCGGGTAATTATCCATGGGTGATGCTCCCAAACATTTGCAGGTAATGATGTCTGTGTGTTCCAAACCAGACAATTACAATTTTCTACATTAATTTTGTCTATAATCTTTGGACTTCAAACTTGACCGGTCCATGTCGAATACACAGCAAGACTAAGTTCATAGTACTGCCTTGCTTTCATTGGTAAACAAAGCATGATAAACATGAAAAAAAGAAGAAAGAATGGCGGTAAGGTGTAAGCACCTACAGACTCACTCATGGAGCACCTCACAGGACAAGGCTGCCCTAAAACAAACCAATGGGTTTACACCTCTCTCAGCCAGAGGGCAGAGTGTTGTATGCGTACATTAATTACAGTTGAGTTTTTTTTATTAAGGAGGGTAAATTATGTTCAAAGATGTGATTCTATGTAATTAAACTAATTAAAGGACATCATTAATAAAATATCAATGTAGCCAGCTGTTTACAGTGTGTGGTGGGGCCTGGGGGATGGGAGGAAGATAGACAGTGTTTTTTAATATGTGCTTTTAAGGGTTCCCTATGGTTGTGGTGGTCTTCTCCAGGGAATGGGGCCCCTTTGTGACAGTTGCTGTGGAGAAAACAACAATCATTTCCAAGAAATTAAAAAAAATACCTACTTTTTTTTCTGTGCAAACATTTTTCAAGGGTGCTACTTAGAACTACAACTACAAAAAATATAAATTCAAATGAATGAATAGAAATGTGAATGACAGGACATCATTTTTTATTTCTAAAATCCAAATTTCTCTTTTATGCAGGTCACAACTTATATATATATATATATATATATATATATATATATATATATATATATATATATATATATATATATATATATATATATATGCAGTCAATACAGACAAGCAATTATGTGTATTCATGTGTAGAAATGTGTGTTTCAAATAATAGTAGACCTTTTCAAAGCCAGTGAATGAAGGATGACTCTGGTGATAGACAAAATGCTGATAAAGAGGCAATGGACATCATGAAACAGAGACCAATTAATAATGCATTTGTGTCTGACTGTCTGGCCCCAAGGACAGGGCTGCTGAAAAATGGAGGTCATATGTTCTTGAATTGAAAACTCTTTACCACCCAGTCAGTGTTCACTGTTGAAACAGCAAATGTAATATGTACAATAAGTTTAATTGTGGCCTGCTTGCATGTGCTTATTGTACATCTTTAATTTGTCTACAGATACATGCACCTACGACTAGGAGAGCGGTTTGGCTGTGTGACGGATGGTTGTGGAGGTGACCTCTCTAAAGAGCAGTCACTTGCAAGGGCCTGCCTGTGACCCTTGGCCACTTAGGCACATTAATCACAAGCCTCTAGTTGCTTTTATCAGGTCTGCTGAAAGCTACTGTCCAGCCTTAGCCATCTTACCCCCCTTCATCACTCCTCTGGTTTGGCCATTCATAAGGCTCTCATCAACCTTAGACCACAGGTATTACTCAATCACTACACATTTATCAGGGCCTGTTCTTATCAGGGCCTGAATATGGAAATGGGATCCCTGCCACTGATAAGGGCAGCCTGGATTATCCCTGGCTCTCCTTCATCAGATAGCCACTAAGGAATGGTAACAGGGTGGAACATACTTCTATTGTTTAGCAGCAGTGCTGATTGAGGGCGAGCTAAGAGGGTCATGGAGCAGAGATATGTATATGTTTTTTCTGCATTTGCCTTATTCATTGTGTCAGAATGGCAGTAATAGTATATGGTTGTATACAAGTGAACACTTACAGGTGACATTTAAATTGCATTTGCATTGAAAATATATAAAGCATTGCTTGAATCCATGTTTATCACATTTATGCTCAATAAATAAAACAGCCAATAAGAAATCCAAAGGGAGCATTACTGGACCATTTAATTATGAAAACGGCCGGGTGATTTATGATAGATGAGCCACACAACAGAACTAAAAATGCATTGTATGAAAAAGAAACTTGAGAGAACATAACGGCAAAGATAAAATCTTTAGTGGAACTTTAAGAGTTTTGTCACTTTATCAAACAAAAATAGGCCCATATTAATCAGGACCTTAACCTGAGCGGTTTCTTCAAAGGCTCCAATCTAATCTGGAGCATTAATTCATTATGAATTCTTCAAAGACCCACCCAACTGTCAAGAAAGCTTGCTGAGAGGGCTGTTATTAGTTGAGCTCATAGTGCACACACAAAGCCTGATTTGTTGTTCTATGTTGCACTCTCCATCATACCAATACGCAGGTGAGCACGCTGACCTGAGATGAGTTTGTTGCCCTCTGAAGTGCTCAGGTGTGTTGAATCAGACAAACCCCTTACAAAGGAGTATTGACACAACTAGGAGGGTTCCTGCAAAATCCCTTGCAAAAGAGAGGTCTGCCACAGCTTATCTTATCAGATGCACTATATGCTGCGATTGGCAAAACTATCAAAAGAACGTTAGCTGACAAAGAGGCCCTGTCCAATGCCAGCAATAAAGACAACCTCTAATAGGTGGTAAGTGATTTATATGAATGCCTTAATATGGCTTTTGGCAAACCTTTGATAAGACACAGAGGCCTGCCTGTTTGTAGCTGACACACTCAACTGAGTATAAACTCAGTTGACCAACCAGGATCAGCTTCAACAAGAGCTACAAGAAGATAGCCTCATGTAACCCATGTTACAGACAACCATGTCTGCTTTTAACACACTTTGCTCTCTTTGCCCAGTAGCTCAGTTGGTCGACCCAGGTTCTATTCTCAGTCGGGTCATTTGCCTAATGTCACTCCCCTCACTCTCTCCCTGTTTTCTGTCTATTGACTGTCTACTAATGATACACTAGCTGTTAAATGTCCATGTATAATTTGGGCAAATTAGCAAAGCAATAGTTATTTTATTTACAGAGACAGACCTAAGATTGCTGATCTTGAAATTATATCTAATTGTGTCACTATTGGTTATGTCAAGACTAATGAGTGATTTCATTGCTTTAAATTATAATGTTTGGGACATTTAAGAAATTTATCATCCTAGGTTTGAATAAGTTTTGCTTGCCTTGGCCTTGGAGACTGGGAAATAATAATAGCATGTGACTTCCGTGCCTCCTGACACCTCAGACAGCCTGGCTTGGGTAGGGGCGTTCATGCATGCAGACAGCTAAACAGATTTTAATTGCTTCTCCGAATAGCTTTGGTCGCAATATCTAAGCATGTGGCAACAATTCACAAGAACACAGTCAAACCACCTTACCACCCTCTGAAGACAAAAATATACACAAATACTATGCACACTCACTTCCGCAATGACACATCAAACCCTCAGAAAACTTACAGATAAATGTTGCTTCACAGAATCCCAGCCACAGAGGAGTGGGTGCTGGCACTTGAAATATGAAGCTTTGACTTTTTAAAGTGAACATTATCTTGTTTCCCTAAGCCCAAACTCAAAACACAGTCCCGTTGAATGACAAGCGCTGCTGTTGGCACCTATCCAAATACTTGCCGCTACATGTTACTTTTTCCCCCAATAATGATATGATCAAATCCTTTGCTCGCTTCGCTAAAATATCAGAAATATCACTAACACAAAATCCTTGTTAAGCAGCTGACTGTCACAGGTTGGCTGCTTGATTGGCATGCTTGACAGGGCACACACTAGTTGCAGTCTTTCACACATTTAGCAAGGCCCATATGTTAAGCGAGACAAGCCATGGCATTATGCGAGTGCGCCTATGGAGCAGCTATATCTTGCTTAAATCTCCATTTAATCGCCGATCTCATGTTACCCCACACTTAATAAACAGCAGATTAGTGCAGTCTTTGCTATACCCTGCATGCATTTCCTCTACAGAAAGTCCCCTGGGGGCAGGTCTCATAGTTGGAATGACCAACCCTGTTAAACTCTTAGAGCAAAACATGTCATCTGTCTGCATCAAGCCAATGGTTTTCTAATATTTGTTTCATCAGTCTAAAGCAATTGTGGAGGAAACTTGGCTACCTCAGTCTTTCCTTCTTTATTAACTCTCCATAACCTTTTGTCCGAGATGTTTGGGCCATCTTTGGTGAGATGCACATTGTTCTCATGCATGGTTAAATGGCAGTGAGAATGAGAGCCAGGGCAGAGAGAGGGAGAATGCATGCTGCATGGTTGAAATTAGTGTGCAGTTTGAATGACAATAGGAAGAGATGTCATATTGAAAGGTTACTTGGGTTACTGCACCGAGTCTGTCTGTCACCTTCATGCCTTCAGGGAGCTCTAATCACTTTACCCTATAATTACCTCCCCACAAAAGGGCCCGTTAAAGTTCCTGTAAAATAAACCTGACGCTATTGAGAAAAAGAGAGGCCCTTTCTTTTAATTAGGGCCATCCATCTTAACCTTGTCTACCTGGGGTGAAGTGAAGGTAGCCTAGGTCAAGCTCCCAAAATGCTCATCCCCATTGTCATGTGCTGCCACTGACTTTTACACAATGTGCGTTCTAGCCACAGCCAAGTCTTTTGTTGCCTCCTCGCTGGCTCCTACTAGGATTTGTCACTGAATGGTTCTTTCTACTGTGACACAATACTCGCAATGCACAATGGGAACCCAACACTGCACGCCATCACCATTGAATGTGAAAAATATGCAGTACCTCACTATAAAAAATTAAACACAAGCTCATATCATTTAACAGCTGTTAGCATGACGTAAGAGTGCTCCTGGATGGACAACTAGAGGCTTGTGGGAACAATGTTTTTTTTTGTAATTGTTGCAGATAGTAGTATTTGTGATTAGATGTTTTTAAATCCAATCCCTTGCTCTGCCTCTTGACACACCTCTTGCATACACAGTAGGTGTGTGCATTTTTCTGGAGTTTAGTGCACTTGTCGGTGTGCTTCTCAGCATGTGTTATCATCTACATGTGTTTAGTCAAACACCAGACAGGGAGATGCTCTGTTTAGAATCTTTGTCTATTCTCCAAAACCTCCTAGATGTGGAGTAGTATCTGATGATCAAAAGCAGTGTTTGTTTTTTCCTCCCGACCCCAAGAGGTAGAAACACCATGTCCCTGCAGAGCGCAGACAGGCAAACTGTGCACACTGATCAGCTCTCCTGAGAGGAATGGTTTGTACATACTGTATTTGTGTGTGTTTCCAGGGTGATGTCATGCACGCTGCTGTTTCATTGTTTTCATTTCTGTCCTTATTCTCTCATTCTTTTTTTTTCATTCTTTACAGGTGTCTACGGCAGCTACCTTGAGCTGACACTGATGTGTTCTGTCACCCTGCTGCAGTTGGAGGTAGGACCCTAAATCACAAGGCTTTGCATAGTTTCCGTATATACACTCTTCCTCATCATCACCCTCCTCCCATCCCACCAAATGCAATCCAAAGTGCACTGACTGTGCTTTCATCTGTGCTGAGGTGGTGTGGTCGTATATTATTCATGGCTTGTGTGATCTGAGGTGCGTGTCATATGGCACAAGTATAATAAGATGGAGTACTGGTGAGGAGATGATGAACACAGAGAGCGAGAGACATAAGGCTCCTTCTCCTTCCACAGCTCTAGTCACCGACAGTGCACATGTTGGTGCACAATACAGTTTTGATTTATACTGTGAAGGTTGGCCTAGAAGAGAACAGCCCAGCTTAGGGTGCTCCTTAAGGCAGCTATTCCATTATGATATCTATTGTATTTTTACACTACACTTACGATAAACTGTAGCACCCATGCCACTAAAAGCCTTTCAAAGTATTTCTTACATGTAACAGATAAAAATCACTTATTGGCGTATCAAAAGTTGTGTATAACGTTGGATTGAGTTGAAATATTAGTAACTGTTTCATTACAAGAAAGAGCAAGACTTTTGACCCTTGACAATGCACAAGAGGCAGGGCTGAAAGGAGACCAGCTGACCAGTTTCTGCCAATCAGAGCAGGAGACATGGCCTCCAATGTCTGCAGGCGACATGTGGTTAACCACCTGGCCCCGCTGTTTGACCCACTGGAGCAAACACAGGAGGAAGAGGGAGCAAGGACACCCTGTACAGCCATTTGCTCATCATTGGAGGGCATCACCGCCACTTAACACAGTTTATTGATCCACCCAGCCTGCAGGGCCTCTGTTGTGTGTCCATTTCCTATTGATTATTTCAAGTCTATTCTTATTGACTGCTTACTCTTTCCTCTCACCACTGCTCTCCTCTGTCAGGTCCACAAGGGATTTTTTAAGCAGTCATTTGAAATTATAATCTGTGGGTAAATGTCATAATCGCCCCTAAGGCCTGTTGTAGATTGGCCAGAGAGCAGGGGTCTCTGAGGTCAATGACACTGATCAATACAGATCCATGTGTGTTATAGCTAGTGCAATGGTCACCCCCACTAAAATAACAAACGTCACCTACTCTGTTTTGCATCTTAGATTTCTATTATGCTTCTTAATTTGGGCGATGTACTTTTTATTGTATTTAGTACAAACTGTGCTGACATGAGAGTGGTATGTCAGATGTTTTTGTAAGGCTGCTGAAGGCTTGTCTGTAGGCTGTGTGAATGAATGAAGAGTGACGCACTGGCCAACGGCTCATCAATGCTTCATAGGTTAGATCATTAGATCTAAAGTGACAGCACTACACAAGGATGGGGAGTGGGGGTTGCTTAGATAAAGATTGGCATATTGCTATTGATTCACCACCTCTGGGGCTTCTTCTGTTACTATGGTTATAGCAAGGAGGGGTATGACTCTAACACAGGATAGATGATGTAACCATTTTAATTCTGATTGGCTATGGTAAGTAGAGTAAGTTTATTTTTACTAATCAACAGCTGTCTGTCTGGTTGCTATGTCCCTTTGGACCAGTTTCCAGGTACCAAGGACTAAAAGGCAAACAAGGTTTTCTTGTTGTAGGGCCCACCATTTGGAAGTTGTTTTGTTGTTTGTAATTTTTGCTTATCGTTTATGCCTTTTTGACAGCATCTGAATAAAGTTCATATTTACTTTGAGATTAAAAGAAATATTTAATGATGGGGGTTTGTACTTGTATTGTACAATAACTATCTGTGATCCTGTGATCGTTCCTCTAACCCATAACAACGTCTATGCTTTTACTATATGAGTCAGGATTTTCATTCCATGCAAAAAACGCTCCACAAAATTCCCATCCAAGCCCATGTTAGTGACTGCCAAACTCCTCAGCTGTCCTTCTTAAGCAGGCTGAAATAAGAGCAGGCCTCAAAAGGCTTTGATCTTTTACTGCCAGGGTCAGGGCTGAAATGACGCGTAAATGAGGGAGGAATGAGTTTTCATTTTGTCAACCTGTTCTGTTATTGTAAAGCTAAGGGGCCTTTGGTGTGACATGACAGGAGATTGTTTTAAGTGCCCAAACCAGCGGAACGGCAGAACGTGTTTGGCTGTCACAGGAAAAAAAGCTGCACGTTTCATTGAGATAGTTAGTGTGTCAAGATGAACAGCTGCAAGAGCTTAGCCAGATAAAGAGTTTTATGCTTGAAAAAAATTAAGCATAAACGTATATATAGGAGCCATTTCCATTCTAGTATTAATAAACCGAAAGGTAAACACAAATGTCTGTGCTGACAGGAAACAAACTAAGATAATGAGTTCAATGTTCCTCTCATTGTATGTTTTTCTAGTGTTTTATAAAGTACTGTAGCTGGATTGTAGCAACTATTTTATTTACTCATTTTCCTTTTAAGACTTACATGCAGAACTCCTTTTATTGCAAGTGTGTTATATTTTTGCTTAAACACACCTGCTGGCTGTAGAGTGAGACAGAGATGAAGAGACTTGACAGGGAGAAGCAAAGAAACAGTAGCATACAGTGCTAAGAGGGAGCAGCATCTGCAGCTGTTTATAGCACTCACATTTCCGGGGGAGTGTAACCGGTTCTGGAGGTACAGAAAGGTAACAAAACAAGATCATTTAGCGGTGTTTTTGTACCAAAGTGCTCCATAAAACAACTCCTTCCGAAAGCGGCGTCATCACCCACGCACTGTTCTGAATACAGAGAGACCCCCACCCCCTTCACCTTGAGCTGACAAAAAGAAAGCTAGAAGTGGATGGGAGAAAAATTGTCTGCTGTATCCATCGTTCCAGTCTAGGCTTGCGTTCAGTAGTTCAGCAGTACACCCCCACCATCCCCTTTTTATTTGAACTTGACAGTTGTTTCTGAAGTGCTGTACTCCAAATCACAAGAAGGAAATGTGAGCGCTGAATTGCACAAGATGTGAAAGGTGAAAAGTGGAGGAAAAACACCTCCATACAACTCCTTCACCAAAAAAGGAAACACCCAAACACTGAGTAAAAACAACAAACACATAAATAAATAAATCAACAATAGCATCTACAGCTAAGAAGGTGAAACATTGGAAAAGATTGGAGTGGGAAGATTTTAAATTGTGCTTGTATCAATAATTCAGCTTCCCAGGATGCAGTGTTTTTGTTCAGCATAAGGTATGATGGAACTGGGGGAAGAGTTAAGATTAAGGAGACTTTTTTATTATTGATGTTTTGGTGCACACTCACATCTGGCGTTACACTGCCAGCCCCAAAAAAGGGCAAAGCAATCCTGTAGGAAAATGACTGTAGTGCTGTCAATTGTCTACACCGTTGAATTGTTAGTGGCATATGATGCTGTCAGAGCCCTGGTTACAGAGCCTTGTGAAATTCCAACACTGTCTCCTGAAAACAAATACAGTCTGTTTATGAGTAAACTACCAAACCTATTAAAAGTAAACATATCTTAATAGCAAGTGAGATAATTATTTCTAAAGTAATGTTTCTTTTTAAAAAAAGGGCTATTTGCTGTCTGACACGCCTCTTTGCACTATACCTTGCACTATTTTTGGTAACCTCTGCTAGACCTTGTAGCACACCTCATGTTTTAAACTCTTGTTATTCTTCCCTAATGCCATGTCAGTACCAATGCTCATGGTTAGCATCACTTCTCTTTACTTTGGTCAGTAACTCGGCCAAGCTCACATGACCCTTGCCAGTGCTTTGGGGACTGCCGTGAACTTAATCACTTGAGCAAATTGAAACCACTCACTCTGCAGTATTTTACAAGGGTATAGCATATGACCTCAGACTATACTAAAGGACCTCTGCTTTTGAAAAGAACAAAAACACACTAATGTTTTTGGCTCAGTCCTTATTGGGCAGATTTCTGCCATTTAGCTGGCATGCTGTGTGATTTATGTATACTGTTGTAATCCTCTTCTAGTTGACATTTAGAGGACACGGTAAAACTGGCGTCTTTGGTGTGAATGTTTGTCATTGGGAACATACGCCACCTTTTGAAGGCTTTCACAAGGCTGTAGTAAAGTTTCTGACTCTGATTACGGGTCCTAGCTCTGGCTCCCGTCAGCGGTGTCACCAGAGTAAGGTCAACAACCCTGAACATTACTATCAAGAGCAAAGTCAGTTGGTGGCTAGTAGTTTTTATAAAAAAAAATTACAATTTTGAATGTCTAATTTGTAGCTGCGTGATTGCTGAAAGACATATGGGTTTCCAAATCCAAACAGAACAGTTAAGCTAGACAGACAAGCAACAGGCTAGCTGTTAGTACATGTTTACCTATTCCTTTTCTTTTGTTCTTTATCTCAGAGCTCAAGGCTGGGATGTCAGGGGTATTGAGGGACTTAAACATGGGTTCACTATGATCTGCTTTCACTCAGACTTGTCATGTCACTATGTATTTGCACAAAAGGTGTACATGTTCACACAACACAAGGCATTACATGGGCTACCCCTGAAGTGTTGGTATTCCTGGGCATACAGAGTTCTCCCTAATAAAATTTGCAACAAAATCCCCAATGCTCTTTCCCGCCTCATTCTTAATCATAAACAGGCTGGCAAATTGTGCAGCCACTGGGCTCTTAATACCGCTTCAAATAATAAATATTTAGCCTTGATTTACAGAGGCAATAAATCTCTTCAAAGTGCAGTGTAATCTTTCATTTCAGACCCTGATGATGCCGTTGGTCATATCTGTTCTTCATTAGCTTTAATCACTCAATGTATTACCAGTTATATTTTATTATAACAAAGGTCATAAAAACACCCTTGTTAAAATATATATACTATCCTGACTTTTACATTGACTTCTTAACACGGTAAACAGTTTGACATTTTTGGAAACAATCATTTACTTAATTCCACATATCTTTCTGTCTGAGAAAGAAAGTGATGAAATCTAACTTTTTAACACTGCCCAATAATTGAAATATCATTCATAGAGGGTCTTTGTGTGAGCGTTTCAATAGCTCCACCAGTGAAGCGTGGAATTGATATTACAATGTAAGCCCACACCCCGTGGTCTCAACAGAAACTGGGTTGGGTTTGTATTCAGAGCTTGGCCCATGACACTGACCACAGCCTGTCACTGTGACATGGGGGTTTGGGATCTCAGTTGAGGTATTTGACCTACATGACCTTTGACCCTAGTATGATTGAAGTGGCGGCCTTTCCTGCTCTGGTGCTCCGGCCTAGAGACAAGGTGACGAGTCCTTTAGAAGCTCTCTGGTTGCAACCTTTGGGAATGGTCAAAACGCAAGGGGGCACAGGCGCCGGCCTTTGTTGGGAGCGTTCTTGTAATATGTCTGTTAGGCTCAGGCTTCAAAACATGCTAGCCACTCAGGAGGAGCTTGAGTGGGACCATGCACAATCTGCAGGGCCAGCATTTTCTTCTAAAGCCAGAATGACTCACCTATCAAAGCCTCAGGTAAACTCCGTAATCCCATAGATGCATATTAGTTTAAGTGTTTTCTTTCAAATCACTTCCCCTTTGTTGCCAGAATATCACTACAACCTAATCACATCCCCTTAAGCACTGATACATCCAGGTGTTGTGTTACACTTCAGCTAATCTAATAATCTCTCTTAGTTTTCACCTTGTCCATGCCTCAAGGTCAAACAATTTTGCTGTCTTTAGTGGTCTCAAATGTTGCTATGCTGCTCCCAGGGTCATCCCCCACTAATCCCCAGTTACTCCAATCCCGGTGGATTCCTCCCATGGGCAGGTGAAACCATATCCCAGTCCCTAAAGCTGGTCTAAGATGTGTACACAGATAAGCGTCCTGAGCACAGTCCCAGTCCAGGGTCTTGGGCAAGAATTCAGAGATACATCATCACAAATCCATTATCACCAGCCCACTGCTTCTACCACAAAACCTGGCGGCAGCCATGAGATATTACAACCTCAGCCACAAGTCCCAGGAGCTGTAGTAGACTTAACTCTTAAGTCCGGATCAGGTCTAGCTATGACTTTGATCTTTTATGTATTTATATCAAATAAATCCCCCAAGTCTTACTAAGGTTGCCTTTTTCATAATACATCCTATTTTTCCACTGATCAGCTGTGGAATACTGAATTAGGATAAGCATTAAACACCTTCTACTATCCAAGCTAATATCTGTTGCATAGACTTCTCTATTATCAAACTTGATGCACTGTACTGAGGCAGTTTGATACAACATGCTCAATAGTGTAACCAACCTGTATGAACTCTGCACAGCTTCAAAGTAGGAGAGTAGTAATCATAACTTTACCAACCACAGGCCAATAATGCCTGTTTGGGAGTCAGGCAATGGCCTGTATTCAGGCTGTGTGGTTAAGTTGACAATCTATAGTAAATGGCATCAGACAGCTCTATTGTTTGTGGTGCAGTGCTGTTTGTGCAGCTCAAGGACAGTGGCTGCGAAAAGCAACCATAAGTGGGAGATTTGTCTGAATTTGAGCCTTTATACTGCCTTCCTTACACCAACAGTATTGTGTTGTTAAGTGCTACAGTCGCCCAGCATGTGTTTGGCTAGGTTTTATGTCTTCTGAGCTTTAATGCAGTGATAGCCTTCAATTAGCACAGCATTTAGTGGTCACCTTTGAAACCATAAAAGAAAACAATACACTTAAATCACACAAATGATCCACGTTATACATTTTAGAAAAAAATATACAAAAAAAGAGTGTATTTATCTACTGTAGCCTGTTCCGAGCTGGTGTTGTGTGGTACAAAAGATCTGCATCTGCTGCAATAAACACATACATGTGATCACAGTGTGATCTTTTGATACATGGCTTGATGTGTGTGGATGGTTGTAGTATTTCCTTTTTGTTTAAAGATTTACTAATATATACAGTATGATGACTTTAAAAAGCCCTCCTAATTATCCACAGGTTAGTGCACATGTCTGCTGGTTCTTTTCTATTCTACACTACAAAGGGCATGCAAATTTTGGTTTCTCAGGACAGTGCTAAGATTGGGCTAAGAACAGCCCCCATTTGTTATCAAACATATAATCTAGTATAGTGTATGCTTAGCTATTTTTGCTGCAGCTTTAATGATCCAGAACTTCCTGCCTTTGATGTGTGATCAGTCAGCTTGTACCTGATGCCAGGAGAGGCCTTGCACAAGGGGCTCCTCCACATCCAACCTGTCAGCCTTGGAGTTCTTGTTTTTTTAGTCTTCCATCACAAGAAATGTGGGCAGGTGTGGCAGAGGCTTAGTGGACTAAACCACATTTCTCAGCTACCGGACTTTTTTACAATCAATTTGACTCTTATTATTCACCAGTTCTTTCTTAGATACAGTAAGCCCAACTGGCCAAACTCTCACTATGTAATCCTGAGTGACGGGCCCTGTTACCATGTCACATCAAAAAACTCACTACTTATATTCCTTATACAAAATACATGTTGAAACAAACTAATTTGTGCCACTGCAGTTACAGACAGATTGCTTTATTTTTTTTTTAAAACTTTGTTACAAGTGATAAAATCTTATAAAAACTAAAAAATATTGGCCAGAGAAAATCCACCAGATTATGTTTCTTGGGGTTTAAGATTTGGATGTCTCTATGGTGTGTGGAACCTCAAATATATAGTTTTGGCTATTACCCAATATAAGTAAATAGAATTTAAGATTTTAAGAAAATTATTTATCCCTATACAAAAGTAAAATTTCTCATGGACATGCCATAGATGGACATGACACTACAATTCACAATATAATTTGCATAAAAAAAATCTTTATTAATGTGTAACATGTTTCTACAGTAGTTGGATAGGTAACATTTATTACAAGGGAACTATCTGGAATTGGTTTGCATAACAAATGATGTAGTGGGTTTACAGGGGGATTATTTTTGACTCAGCTCAAGTTTGTTTCCTGTCCACATCATGTTTTCATTTTCCAAATGAAGAGCGGAGCCAATGAGAAAATCAATAGCACAGATAAGAAAGCCCTCTGCCCTCAATGTGTGACGGTGAAGCCATATGGAAGCAGCAGGGTGCTGTGGCAAAACATGTCAAAAGAAAAGTATCCCATCTGAACCCAATGCCATACCTTTAACACAAAATAATTGTTTTAGGAAATATATGACTCCAAGTATAACCAATGTCTGAACACAAATGAAGTGAATAAACAGAGGAAGAGAGAAACAGGCAGAGGTACATCTGTTAGATATTTGTGTTAGAGACCATGCATGGTTGTAGCTTAAGGTCAAAGGGCTCCCGAAAAGGCTTAAAAACATGTATCAAAAAAGTGAGGCGAGAGAATGTATACATGTACAGTCTGATCTATGATAGTCTATGCTTAGGGCTTTCTGTGCAATATGTTCTCTATTATATAGCCCAGGTGATTTCTGCCTGTCTCTCCTCAGAACATGATCTCCTCCAGGCCACAGCCCGCATCTTGTTAAAGCAGCACGGTCCGGGCGTGGATTGAGTTTAAAAGTAATAAAAGAAGTGGACCTGCTGGCTAGGTGAAAAACCCGCTATCAGATTCCTAAGATCAACTTTCTTTTCATGTGAAGACTGCATTCAACAAAGCGTTTAATTCAACAAATCCATGGTTGTGATCCACCAGAAACAGTGCTGGGGTTAGTTCAATTTGTACCAAACGATCTCCACATGATCAAAGTGCGGCAAGCTCTCTTCAACATACTGCTTAAATTAGACTAACACCAAAGTCTTTGGCTCTGGGACAGTTTTTGGAATGTCTTACCAGCAGAGAAATTCTTGTGCACATATGGTTTCAATAAGCCCAAGATGCCAGCTTCACATCTTTAATGGGCTGACATGGAACTTTGGTGCTAACTCACTGACTGCCTAAACGTTGGGCTGTCACCCACAGAGCAGCGTGTGTTTGTGACTTGCTTTATTCTACTGGTCTGCTGCCTTTTTTTTGTTTGTTTATTTATTTTGCCACTTGGTGCTCAGGGGGAGTGATTCTGTAGCGGATGGTAAGACTGTCACTTTCAGGCACACAGATACTCAAGCATTTGAAGAAGCTTTGCCTGGTAATATGTTGTTTATAACATATGAGAGACATGCCTGACAATGTAGTCAGAAATCTTGGCTGAGGAAACATAAAAAAGTTTTATATCATTTACATTATTCTATATATTTTTTTTTTTATTATTTTCTGCCTACGCAACACCTTCCTGCACATTACGATCACATTCAAAGCGTTCAACTCTCTCAGAATCTGGGGTAGTTTCTCACCCTCTGTGGGCAGCCCCATCCATCTAAGCTCGGGCCCTCTACCAGAGCATGAGGGCTCTACGCAGTATCCTGGCTGTTCCTAGGACTGCGCTCTTTTGGACTGATTGAAAGATTGCATCTACATACAATCCCCTTCCCTAACACCTGCCATTTCCCTGTTCAACTTGAAACTGGGAAATCTGCATTTTATGGATTAAGAAACTGTATATTGTTTCCCACTGTAAATAAAAAAAAGGTCTTCTAGGGGCAACAAACACAAGTTACCCATATAAAAAGTTGTCCTCCTTTTTTCATCTACTCTACTGCCAGGAAGCACCACTCATAATATACAAAGCCAAGTTTTTGTCAGTCAAATAGACAGTAGGAGCAACACTCATTATGTGAGCACACATTGTGTACAGATACCTGGAGTGTTTTTTAACAGTGGTCTTTTGTACATCTGCAAGGCATGTGCAGCCCTCAAACACCACATAGAGAAAACAGGGGTGTGGTTCTCGTGTGCCTGCTGGAAATGGAGCGCTCCCTTGGCATGTTGTAAAAGCCTCTCTAATATCAGTGTAAGAACCAGACAGCCTGTGCAGAGCACGATCTAGTTCTCTTGTCACCAAAGTTGGAGATACCACGCCTTGCATATGATTTGTTTGGATGTCACACTGGTATAATAAATATAAACAGAGCATCGCACACATGCTGCAGCGCATACTTTCAGATTCCACAGCTGAATTGACTTAGGACTCTCCTGAGAGTTTAAATTTTCACAATTTTCACTCACTGTCTGCACTTTTTGTTACAACAGGCATGAAGAAAATCAGAGAAGTGGGAACAGTAGGGGGTTGGTAGGTTGCTTGTGGGTTGGGGGCATCCCACCAGGAGCACATTTACACTCCTCAGCTCTATTTCTGTTCTACTGCAATTAGACTTTTCCCAGAAGACAAGGCTATGTAGAGGCAATATGTGAACACGTCCTTTCTGGCTTGTCAATCCACAGCTACAACCGTGTATAGTGAGTGAAATGGTGTGTGTTCTGTTGCAGTTTGGTCACATACTGTAATTTCATATTATCAAAATCCTTCTATTGTTAAGTTTTGATTGTTTGTCAAATACTTAGAGGACTAGAGAACAGAGCATTGTCCTTATTTTTTGTGTCACTTCTCTGAAGTCCCACTGAAACCTTTAAAGACTGTGCCCTGAGTGAGACAAGGCTTATCTGTTTGAAAGTGAGCACAGTTTCAGAGAAGGTTTCCTCAGCTTTGGAGGCTTTTTCTGGCATCTACTCCCAAGCCCCTGAGGTTAATCAGAAGCATAAAGGTTACAATGTATGTTTAGTGAATAACGGCCATATGATGTGTACGGAAACAACGTGACAGTCTGCAGCCATTAACCTCTGTGCAAAACATGGCCTATTTTTCAGAGGAAGACGGGTCAGATTCCGTTCAGAGAAGCACTGGCTTATTTTTAACTTCACCTTGTGGGTTTTTAAAACTTTGTTGACCTCACAAATGTAATGTTAAATGTTAAATTTTGACTTTATATACATACACTTATATATTACACTTTATATATATATAATATTAAAAGTATTAAAAAGAAGTATTAAAAAATTAAATATATAAAATGATTGATGATAAAAATGATTACTACTTGATATAAAACTGATTTTGTTGCATCTGTGTTGTCACTGGTATAATCCAATTTTATGTGTAAACACTGAACGAGTTGCTAAGCAGCTTCTTGAGAAATTCAAACACCCTTGAAAAGAGAAAAGAGCTGGGCTAACACAGCAGTTTACAAGCTGACCTCTGATGTGACCTCTCGCTTGTTTGCTGACATTTTGCAATGGAGGTGCTTGAACAAAAAAATGGGTAGTGGAGGAGAAAGATGTGAGGAGTCGGAACAGAGAAAGGGGGAAAGGAGAAGGCATTTTTCTGATGGATGAGGTCTTCTCCTGTTACATTTGGAAGGGAACACAGCTGTGAGGATCTGTTAAGTACACGCAAACAAGCCGTCTGCTTCAGACAAGCCTGCCGGGCACCCGGCCCCACATCCCACTTGTACAGCTCTGACACATGATCACAGCCAGACAATACATGTGGGACTAGAGCTCGCTCCACTCAAAAGTGAGAAATATTTTCAACTAGAACAAAAAAACAATCCCCTCTCAATACCACTGGGACCCCTCTTGGTATTAATTTATCTTGTTTCTCTTTTTCTTCTGCCGGTTTGTGTGCTGTTGAGGAGAGGTAGATGTGAAAAGACAGAATGGGATTTGGTGGTTTAGTGACTAGGAAATAGGTTAGGAATGAGGAGAAATGTAAAGAACATCTGCTACCATGACGGTATCACACTTTGTCTAATGTGTTTTGAATAGGGACGGCTGTCCCGAGTTGTGTGAAGGGAAATCTTTTTGATCCATATGTTGATTAAGGGGATTAATGTGGGGCTCTTTTAAAGAGCAATAGCCAACATGAGTCTAAGATGTAGTTATGTTATACCATTTATTGCAAGTACCTATTTCACAATAGAAAAAAAAATCAGCAAAAAAGAAAATGACTTCTCTTTGATTAAGTTTTTTATTTTTTATTTGTAAGATCTAAAGTGGAGTTTCACCTGAACTAACACCATTGCAGATAGACAATCTCTTTCAAAACATGTGACTGCAAAGAAACACAAGTCAATTTTTGTGGCAAACCACTTCCAAATGATAAATAGTGCAAAGTGGTTTAGGCCAGTAGTCAGTAGTCAGTATTAGGAACATGTGTCACTGCGCTTGGTTGAGTCATGCTTGTGATTCAAAGGATAATAGATAGGCTTTGCTGACAGATGGATGTTGTGGTGGATTGTGGATTTCTCAGACAAACTGTGTCAGATTTTAATAATATTCTATGAGTGTTTGTGAGTGAAACATAAAATATTTGGGTAATATGGAACAATTACAAGTTTACTTATAGACATGACCACTTCCTGTGGTTCCTACTATCTGGTTAAAAGATTTACCAGACAGAAGATGAAAGTGAAATTATTAAATGTTAAAATTATTTGTATTATGAAATTAAAATTAGTTGTATTATGATGCTTTTTGTAAAACTGAGAAAAGGTAGGACACTGTGTGCACATTGTATGGACAAGCCACTGTCAGCAGCTCGGGTCCAGGTCACAGGATACACTATTGTTAAGTATCTCCATTTATCACAAACCTGGGTTAGAGAGCAACCCTTCTTCCTGTATCCCAGCACTTCACACTCAGCTGAGCTGTTCTGCAGGTCCATCACAAACAAAGGCAACCTTTGCACAGCAAAGAGTGGGGCTTCACAAAGAAAATAAACACACAGATGAATAACTTGGGGGGCCAACTGCAGGAGGAAATGTATTTATATCAAGAGCACCCGCTGTTATTTTTCCACAATGCTGGGTATGAACAGTAGGTACGTGCTGTTTTAGCCACTGCCTCAGGGTTTGGGTGATGAAGGAAATCCAGGTGAAGCATCTTGTCGACTGATGGCGTCACACGGATGGTTGCCTGCTGATATGACATAAAGTACAGACCCCTCTGCACAGTTTAGTTTGGCCAAACAGGCCTGTGCTTGTGATAAGGTCCTGGTGTAAAAATAGTGTGAGATGTTTCCACATTTAAATCTCAGTCATGACCCTGTCAAAATCCTGTATCTACTGGATATGGAACTTGAAAAGCACAGGTGAAATTTGTAATGTAACAAGGTGTTGAGCATTAGAGATGAGACAGGAGGATGGCCGAATCTTGTAGTTTTTAGTCAAAAGATAAATTGATTGTGTATTGGTAAACAATTTTGCATGTTTAAGAAAAATAATGTCAGCAGGTTACTTTATTCTCTGTGTTTTAGCGTTTAATGCAAACATATTGTAGCGACCGTGAAGTTATCCTGTTAATTCCTGTTAAGATGTTGTACTGTCGTTAGGAGTTCTGTTCTTAGTTATTGTTTGGGGATGTATTGAGTGTGTGTGTTTGGGGAATATATAAGAGGACAGGTTGGTGGTGGTATTGAGAAAGCACAGAGATTGAGTTACGGCCAGTTAGAAACTTTTCTACAACTTGAATTTCGGCCTGGTTGTGGTCGACAGTAACATTTAAGTTCCTGCAATAAAGTGGTTTGTTGAGAACCTTCTTGTCCATAATTTCACTGCATCTGGATGGAAGCTAACAGTTATGTTACAGACCATATTGTGCTAACATTTTCTAAATGTTGAAACACATTAATTCCAGATACTAATGATGACATGATCATTCTGTGCTAAAATCATAAGTAGGTTATCTCCTTATTTACTAATCCAAAAGAAAAGCACAGCTTAAATAGATCTGCCGATGCAGCCATGACAAAGTATAAAACAAAAACCAAACTCTGCTTGTGACGTGTTTTCTTTTCTGTAGGCAGCGGCTAGACTTTCAACTTTCTTTCATGCAAATTGATTCTGTTTTTTTGCATGTTTTTTTTTCTAATACATTTGCTGTTTTCTTCTGGAAAATATACTCTCTAATCTTTTTTTTCTTCACCTCAAAGTGGCCCTAATACACCGTTGTACATTTGAAATAGAAACTATAACAGTCATTGTACAAAAGTTTTCTTTTCACTTGTGTTGACTGAACTGACAGTGCCCCCATACTAGTTTGCTATATAATTATTTGGCTGAAATTAATTGGGAAAAGATTTCTGGCAAGTTATCATGCCACAACCTTTGAAGTGACAATATGAAATAATAAACCCTATTAAATATAAATTAAAGGGCTATGTCAAATCTGCAATGAATCCTATTTGATATTTCAAGTCAGAATACATGTGATCCCACTCTATTCCCTTCTCCCCCACCCAACATCCCAGTATTTCACCTTTAATTGAATACTATTCTGTTGTTGTTGCCAACCCCCTCCAATCTACTTCCTCAAGCACGTAATGCATGCAGTAAATAATTCAAATGAAATTAATTTTACAGCACCTTGTTTCCACTAAGCATGCCAACATCTGTTGTCGAGTCACAAGTTTACATTGTTGGTCATTACTTTCCACAATGAGCAAAATGTTTTATTAAAGCCCCAAGGGAGGCCTCTTGGATCAGTCAGAAAAGATGTTGCTACTGACATAACACTGACAATCAAAGATTTGCTAAAGCTCTACTGGGGGTTCCAGTATTTGTATGGCTTCACAAAATGAGTAGGACTTAATGAGATATTGGACAGCATTGGTCTTTTTGGAAATCGCCGACAACAATGAAACAGAGCTTTGCTGACTTTAAAGGGACATAGAGCTTTTGTTTCATGCTGCAGAATAAACCTTGTCATAGTGTTGTTTAATCATTAACTATATCATGTGAATGCATATTTCTTTTTTTTAGTTTAATCACAGTTTCAACAACTGATACCATGCCATGTTATTAAATGCAGTGTTATTTGCACAATGTAATGATTTGTATTGTACAAATGAATGGGTAACCATGTGCGTGCAATACTCTTCTGTGTGCATATCCCTTGTGCATCAAAAGCAGCCTTGATTTTTTCAGCTCAGGAAGAAGGCTGTTTATTTGCACAGGCCACATTTAAACAGTTGTGCACTCACAGCCCTTCAAGACAGGCACATCATATATTTATCAATTCAGGTACTCATGGGGAGAGAACAAACAAGCTGTCTGCAATATATAAATCATCAAGACACAATCAAAAGCAAAAACAAAATATATATTAAAGGTTACAAAGGCAGCCATGAGCAGATTAATGCAAGTGGTTCCTAAACCTTAAACCATATTTTCACCAGAGAATATATTTTTTACTTGCGGTGAGCATTTGCTAAACTCTATAAACACTTTAAAAGCAGGTCTCCACAGGGTTTGGCATTAAATGAAATAAATGAAGGAGACAATGATTATGCACCTACAGACTTGGCTGTAAAATGTGAGGGGACCCGAACGTGCCCCTAAGGATCTCTGAAGTGCTTGTAGTCACCAAAGGGCCTTGATAGCCCTTCTGTTACAGAAGTCCACTGGATTCGAGCAGGTGACAGCGACTAGTCCATACTCTGGGCGTCTGCCAGTAACAGATGTGCTTAGTCAAATGACTAATTGAAACCCTAAAAGAAAATCAGCAGCTTGGCTATTTGGCCTGCATAATAACCAGCCTGTGTTGATAAAGGGAGTGGGAGAAAACACACACCCCTCTCATCAACAGTGCCATTAACAATCATGAGCAAAGATGAAAACAACGCTTGGTTTATTCGGCAAATGAAAGCACATAACTAGATGCTGTCCCTAGAGTCCATTTCCAATTTTAATAATACATCAAGGAGCATAGCTACAGCAAATGCTACTACACTGAGAGCCAAAGCATACCAAACTACTACAGCTCCAGCATTGGGAGACAACTCCCAGAGCTCAGAATTGAGCAAATGCATAAGGTACACAACATGATAGCTATTAGCTAAATTAAAAGAGCCATTACCAGAAATGTGTGTAGAATTACTTGCCAGTTAAAGACTACAAACCAAAATTTTCCATTTCAGAGAAAAATGTCTGTGTTTGTTTTTCCCACCTAATCTATTTCCATCTTCATTGTGAAAAGTGTGCAGCCTGAGCTCGCCCCCAAATTATGTGCATGAATAATAAAATACTCTCTAATTAAAAACTGTTGTTAAATATGCAAAAATCTAATGATAATGAGATTGTGCAATACCTTGGAGTAAAGCATATTATAAATTACTTAAAAGTGCAAGTCGGCTTGACCCAAACACTGCATTTTGAAGCCTACTTGGAATATTATGTCTGGGACATATGGAGTGTGTGTGTGTGTGTGTGTGTGTGTGTGTGTGTGTGTGTGTGTGTGTGAGTGTGTGTGTGTGTGTGTGCGTGTGTGTGTGTGTGTGTGTGTGTGTGTCAGTTAACTGCGTTTGCAATTTCACACATGCCTCTGAAGCTTGGCGTCTGCAGACGTGCATATGTGTGTGTTAACATAATGTGGTGGGTATTAGTGGATGCTCTATTATATGGCTATATGCTAATGCTTATTGTGTCTGCATCACTGACTCTTCAGGGGACATGTCAGTGCTAAAGCTACTTGCACTAGTACATACAGTGAATATAGCTTTTTATACTTTAGTCTAAAATAGATTTTTGCTATGAAAGCCCATGTCATGATTTTGTTTTTATTATTTTTATTAAAATAATATTAATGGGTATGAATTCTAGACAAATAAAACTCCACAAATATACATTTTATTTTAAGTTTGCAATGTTTGATTATGAAGCATCATAAGCAAAGATATTATTTATGTATTTGAATTTTTATGTTCTCTTTTGATTTACTTTCTGCATTGTTTTATGCCATAATCATGGTGTATACGGTGAATAAAAATGAATCTAAGTATTCATATTGTCATATGTAGTTATGAGGAGTTAATAATAAAGGTTGTCATTGTGCAAATTGTTTGTCCAAATTGGTCTTAAAATAAATAAAATCAAACATTTTTTTTCTACAAATTTTTTTACGAGGGTAGATCTTGTCAAATAAACATAAATATTTTATTGTATACTAGAAATGTTTATGCTGACATGTAGGCTGTTAGTTCCTTTTAAACATATAAATTACATTAGGATGCATTATGGAATTTTCACATTCTTCAGCTGTAATTTCATATATGCAGATATACGCTGTCATATGCAGAACAGCGCCTGTATTTACAGTAATATATATCAACACAAGCCAATCTGAATGAGAGATCTGGATCACATCTGCACACATTGTCAAACACAATTGCTTCATTCTAGCTCAGCCAGCTCTTACAACAATGTGCATATTTCACTCACAGCAAATAGGCCTTCAACGGCTTTATTAAATTTTTAACAGGACTTTAGGCTTCAGGGGTTCATCTGCTATTCAAAGCAACCAAACAAATCAGCTGTCATCTTAGCTTGTATGTGTCTGCCCCTGACCTTCCTGGCATCAGCACCAACCTCCTTTTTCACTTGACTTTTCCCTTTCCATCAAGTCTTTATGGCCAAATAAATAGGTTCATGCGCTGCTATCCATCATGCATTATAAATTAAATCTTTTTTTTTAGTTTATGTAATCAAACACTTGATTATGAGGATTATGAGAATAAATCAGGTGACATTGTTTGAGGGGGGCAATACAACCAGTGAAGCAGTCATTTAGATTAACGAAGCCTCACACGTGTATGCATGATATGCACACACACAAACACATACTAAAGATAGAAGACTATAAAGTTTTCTCATAAAAACAAAGTAAATCATTGGAACAGAGGTTAAAGCTAAGATGTGGAGGAAGACATTCAGTATATGTTAAGTGTTTATGCCACATTTTCTTTGAGAGATTTATCATAGCCTTTTTTCATTATCGTCCTATCACATTTTCCCCCAAGAACCTTGGTTGGTCTTATCAAACAAGATAAACACACCATTGATGTAGAACTTGACATAACAATGTGATGACGTCAAACAGACTCATCTAAAGTCAACTGTGAGACTAGAGACTGCTTTGAAGAGTGAAATGTAAGGCAGGGTGGAAAACAAAAGGCTTCTGGTGTGGTAGGAAGAAATACCAGCCTTTGTATAGCTGTATATCCACTACATGCATCTTATTTTGTGTGTGCGAGCAAGAATATGAAAAAAAAAAAGCAATGTGTGTTATAAGAGTGAAATTGAATGTGTGTTCACGTCTGAAACTCATTTTACTGCTCCTAGCATCCTTCATCCTGGAGATGAAGTGAGCAGGAAAGTGGCAGTTCTTTGGCAAATAAAATCAGGTTTATGCACAGCCAGTATTAATTTGGCTTTTCCGTTGGAATGAAATGGTTTTGTTTTTGGAGGAAATTGCCCTGAGCAGTAATGATTTTTCCCCTCAGCGCAGTGTGGCACCATAATTTAGCTGAACGATAGATCATATAGCCCCACAATTTAAGTGTGCATATATTCTAAAGGCTGATAAATATTAAATGAACATTTTAAACAGGCCAGTTTTCACAATGTTAGGAGCTGAGAGAGCAGGATTTAACTGCTGTCAACATGAGACAGTAAAGTAAAAATAAACAACTAGCAATAATAGGGCCTGTATTTATTATTAGTTGATTATTTACCCAAATTAGTCTGTTAGCAAAAGAGATATCACAGAGACAGTAGCTCTGACAATGTGGGTTTCAAAGCATCAATCACACATCCTCACAAGCCCTTTGTGATTTTACCTACTTCTTTTTGTGTAAGAAATGTTTACACGGTCCTTCTCTTGTTGTTGTTGTGAATATGTCTTGCTTTTGCGTGACGCTACATTGACAATACAACAGTGACTGTTGTGTAGCTCTTGTCTATATGGAAGCAAAATGTCTTTTCAAAACATGTCACAGTTCTTTTTTTGTAAAAAAAAATAGTTTGTTTTAATACAAGGATGTGTTTGGAAACTTTGATGTTTAGGCATATTTGTCTTCATATCATCATTTAAAGATCAACACGGTTACTTTCTGGATGAACGGCTGGCCTGTCAAAACAAAGCAGTCAAAGCAGCTGGACTACCTAAGTCTCTCTGTTGTTGTTTTATTTGTACTAATTTCACGCTTCTGAAATGATGTTGTACAGTACTGTGTTTAAACATAGATTTGCATAGACCTACTCCAAAGTTAAGAATACCATTAAAAGCGCAATAGCAGTGGATATACTGTAACACTACTGAGTGGAATTTATAGGTAAACTATCCAAGAGTCAACCGGATCATTTGTTGATGGTCAGACAATTAAACCTTGTTACTATGAATATTAATTGGCTAAAAATAACATTTGCAACACCTTGTCAACATGATTTTATTATACATGATTGCCTAAACCTCTTTTATATAAATACAACACTAAATAACCAATTCAATAGGCATGTAAGTAAAAACCTTCAGAACTTACATTTAAAATGTACTTTAAAACCAAAAAATAAAAGAAAAAGTGATTTCAGTTAATATTATTAAAACATTTATTTAATTGAATTATAATAATTATTAAGTTAAACGTAAAACCATTTCTTTAAAGAAAATTTTACTAAAATATCTAAAAAAAATCTGAAGCAATGGGTCAATAATAATATAAATTGTGATATGCACCAAGATACTGTCTCTCCATTCATTTTTTCATTTTCTTCCACTTGGTCTCGTTTGGGGTCTTGGGTGACCAGAGCCTATCCCAGCAACTTTGAGCCTGAGGCGGGGTACACCCTGGACAGTGGCCAGTTAGTCGCAGGGCGGACCGCGTCTCAATAAATGGTAGCCAATTTCAAATCTATGATATTTCTTTTGTCTGCTCCAAGAATGGAGGCCGGTGCGCTACTGCAAGCGCCATTTTGCTCGGCTAAATTACCACGACAAGGAGATGTGTGAACGGACAGTACCTTGGCTTATCTGCGAGAAAGTTGCACTTTAAAAGAGCTGTAATGAAACCAATTATGAGGAGGATCTTACCGCCGTCTGCTTCAGGTGCCACCTGATTGTGCTCGTTATGAATGTCCCCACTTCCCTTGACAGAGTTAGCCACTGCTCTCATTGCAAGGCCGCTTCACTCTTCATCTCTATCTCTTGTATAGTCAAGAGAAGGTCAGCAGACTTCCTTTTAAAGCTCTTGATCCTTCACCCAATTTCTTAATTAGGCCAGACTGCATGTAAAAAATGGAGCCTCAACGGTAGTTCCTACACACATATTCACTTTTACACATCAGGCCACACAGGCAGAGAGTTAACACATTCATACTGAGCATATATATGTCCCTCAACTAAAGGGGAATCTGAAATATAGTAACAGCTTGATACTTGGTCAAACCTTTTTGTGTGGCTTTCTAGCATGCCACACGGTAACTTCCCAGAAGTCAGGGATGTTGATGCCAGAGTGGAAAAGAAGAATGAATAAAGAGGCAGTTTGGTGAAGACAGGAATTAAGCTGAATCACTGATGTTTGCTCGTGCTTGAAATCTTTAAGTTGTTCTACTGAGAACTAGTCGATTCAGGTACTAATTAGCATTCACGTGTGTAAGTTCTCCCACGTTTGGTCTGATGTTATTACTGTTCCATTTTATTTCTACATGACTCCTACCACGGCAGGTTCAACAATAAATGACAAACCAGCATTTGGAAAAATTAAACTGTCAACATGATTCACTAGGCTTAATCTGTGTTTACAACTCCATCGCAAACAGCAATTTGGACAAATCCACATGCCGGATCCACTTTCCAAGCTATTGTTTTTAAAGGAGCTTTTGGAAAAGAAAATTGGTGTCTGTCTCCAGTAATTTGTCTAAAATACATTTTGTGGCTTTTGTCAGACAATATGCTGAATTTTGACATTGAGCTTTAATTGAAACTGTCTCGAAGACTGTTATAGTGAAATAATGATGCTGTGATTAAAGATTAAAGCTTACAATTAGCATAATTTTGACCACAAAGTCACCTCGGGATTAGACTTTGTTTTCAAAAGAAAACTGGCTTTGTTATGCATCTATATTTTGTGTTGGCAACACATTTATGTGACTAAACTTTACTTTTGGACAAACATTGTATGTCACAGATCATTTAATTTGCTTGGATGAATTTTAGAGAGCTAAATGCTTATGTCAAATTAACATCTTGTATATATTTCATAAATGATAAGCTGTTGATTGATTAGAATTTTGCAAACAATAACAAGGCAAATATGTCATGTTTGGAAGAAACAAACAAAAAAAAAATAAACAATGTTTGTATTATCTGTTATGTAATGGGAAACACTATTAAGCCTGTCTTATACTTCATTTAAAAGGCTCACAATACATAATTTGTGTAGATCATAAAAATTGTCATTTTGCCCACAATGTTGTTTAGAACATATATATTTTCTTGGTCTTAAAGTGAAAGTATCATCCAGAAATAGCCAGACACACTTGGAGTGAATGGAAGTTGGAGTGACAACATAAAAGGGTGCTCTACAAAGCGTTTCCAGTTTTAGACATGTGTGTCTTTTGCTTAATTTATGGACCTGCTGTTTTTGGGCATTTTAGATTAGTCTGTATAAATGTGGCCATCTCATTCCATGTCTCACTCTGTAGGGCTCATTAAAGCTGCGAGTGGAGCGCCCTCAATCGCCCCCTCTCACTGCTCTACAATGCAATAACCACCAATCTGGCAATTTGGAGCTCTTTCAGAATGCAGGTACATTAAAGGGCTTTGCATTGAGTTAATATGTGGGTCTGTTTGGCTACACCAGCCTGATAGCATGATTCATCTCACACGGCTCTTAGAAAACACTATGAAAATCTATTCTGGAAATAACTCTGATGTTGTCAAGAGAGTAAACCGATGGTGAGGTTAAATGCATGAATGCATTCTTGTATTATTTTCACTCTGTGTTGAATCTATGATGGCAATTATGCTTTCATTTCCACTCAAGTGCACTCTGTGTGGTACTAGGCATCAACCAAGTCATTAAGTTGGAGTTAGGTCTAAGGAGTGGCTGAGGCCTGTGTTTGTTTGTGAGGGCTTTATTGTTATTATTTCTTCAAGTTTATGGTGTGTAAGCAAATAAGACAGTTGGGTATGAGAACACAGTCTATTACTTCTGTGTGTGTTTTATAATTTCTTTTTTGTGTGGAAGGGGTGCATATTTTGACCTTCTTCGCAGCTGTTCTTGGGATGCTCTTCATCTTTCATATTATTACCTTAGTTATGGGCGGCAGTAGCTCAGTGGGTAGAGCAGTCGTCTTTCAACCGAGAGGTAGGTGGTTTGATTCCCGCTCTCCTCACAGTTCATACTGTCGTTGTGTCCTTGGGCAAGACACTTAACCCACCTTGCCTCCAGTGGCTGTAACACTGGTAATTACTGTTGAACAATGTAAGTCGCTTTGGATAAAAGAGTCAGATAAATGAATAAATGTAAATGTAGTTATAATTTCTCTATAATTTCTCTTTTTCAAGCTACGACCGCTGAAAGTGGCTAATGATTAGACTATATACACCCACATATACTGGCAAAGAGACAAGTTTATGCTACTCTGCACACTGGATTTTAGCCCATTCACCCCCGACACTTTTCCCCCACTAGCCCCCACTTTTCTGACTTTTCCACAGTTTGTGGATCATTATCACTCTTCTTTTATTAGTACTCATTACACTTTTTTTAACCTTTTTTATCATAAAGTGTAGTGTTGCAGCTTCAGTTGCGAGCTTGACATAACTGTAAACATAGTGAGTGTGTAAAGTGTGTAGCCTGAGCTCCTTGGAGGACGTGACCTGTGTGGGTAACAACAGTGTTTATGGAGGCAGATTTGGGAGGAGGCCAGGCTTCTTATTAGCAGGGCAGATGTGAGGTCGCTCTGACCAGATTGCTTGCTGCTTCCTTAAAAAAACAACTCACCAATGGCCTGGCGTGAGACTTACACATGGGGGAGTGGGGGGGCATGGAAATGTCCTGTGTTCCCGACATATTGTCAGTGGCCACCAGAAGAGGGAGAAAGCCAACAGTTTCAACTCACCTCAGAACACACCTAACCCCCCTTTCATTTTCTTTTTTTTTTTTTTTTTTCATTACAACAACATCCTCGTACATGAACGATGGTCAAAAATAACACAAGCGGCAGGACCCCTCCTGGGACAATTAACAATCCAAACTGAAAGAGAAACAGAGAAGGAAGGGAGTAAACGAGGAAGTTAAGTTGGATGAGGAGAGGAAGGAAGGGCAGGCATGGAACCAAATTTGGGACAATTTTAGCCATTTTTTCTTTTACACATGACATGATGAAGAGGCCATTAGAACAACAGATTAGGCAATTACACACTGCAAGGCTAAATCATAATTCCTTTTGTAATAGAAAAGTCAAAATGGCAGTTTTTATATTTTATATGAAATATGCTAAAATGTTGAGAAATACACATCCACAAACGCAATACCATTTTTTAATTACTCATGTTTGTGCCATAGGTTTTTCTGATATCATTTGTAATGGGAAAAGTTGAAAATGTTTAAATGAATAAACAGTAATTAAAGCCTGATTTATTATTGTTCTTTATATTTTTTTTTAGACTGAAGGGGGAGTTTTTGTTACACACTCTCTCAGCAAATATTAGTGTGGTAGTTCCTAATGATGTCTCAGTGTGTCCGTATATGTGTTTTACACCAGTGAGAATCAGGTAGACAGGTCAAACTGACAGACAGGGTTCAAGTGCTTTGAAAAGAGGGGTCAAGGGCAAATAAATCGCAGGGGCCACTTTTTTGAGATGACAAACACGTGCTCCTGCCAGAAGGGAACCATTAAAAATAATTTACACAAGCTTTATGTTGGCTGAGCTCTTTTTGATGCAGTGTTTCCCCTGGCAATTATGGCTATGGCGCAGCTCCAGCCATATGGCCAGCCGGGCAGTGGGCCGTAAGGCTCAGGAATACCTGGGTGGTTAATTAAGAGCTGTTGCCAGGGCCATAGGAGGGCTCTCTCAGATCTTCCACACCCCCATCATCACCAGCACACTCCTACTTCCTTCCAGAGCAGACCCACCACTGTGACCTAGAGTTGTCTCATCTCGCACACAAGCAGCAGCCACTAGGGACAGGGAGAGGCCATCAGTAATTATTTCAGATAACACCCCCATAGTTGAGCTGGGACATATGAGGAAAGGGAAAAACTATGTGTTAAGGCAGAGGTAGTGTTTTTCACTTGTGGATGTGTGTGCAGGTGCACGTACAAGTGCTGTATGTGCAATGCTTCTTGTGGAAAGAGTGTGAATACCCCAGAGTATAAAGGTCAACGTTTTCACTTTCCTCCTCAAGTGAGTGCAATGCCTCTTCAGAACGGAGGACAACATAACTGCATATTTCATAAATGCCTCATTTTGTATTCAGACATTTACTGTACTACACTCTCAGTCACTAGACCAATTTAAATAAACTATTCTAACTTGTCAGGGAAACTCAACTCATTTTGATTGACATGCATGCCAAATAAAAAATGAAAATAAAAAGCAGTGGACCATTTTATAACCTTAAAATGGATTTTAAAAAGAATAAATACTTCTTGTCAGTGTTTCACTTTATTCAAAGAAGAAGCTTTCTTTATGTAATCCGTGGGTCCAATGCCCGACTCTTTCCTTATTTTACACTACAAGCTGATGATGTAATTATAATTAACATTAATTTTGCATATGTCTTTCCAGTAAGCGTCTATCTGCCTCCCTCTTTTGCTGTGCTGACACTCTTATTGTGGTTGGTGTTGTCATAACATATAGCTTTGACCTTGTCTGAGGTCTTCACAAGCCCCTGTCTAAACATACAGAATTGATATTCATAAAAGCACTATCACTCTATCAATCTGCTATTCAGAGATCTAATACAGTATAATGAAGCAATAATGAGGAATTTTCTCTTGTTAAAATGTCATTTATGTAATGAATAAAAGATGATGGGTTCAGCTGTCTCTCCTTTGTTCTCAATCAGTCTTTTTTCCCTTTGGCCTGTACACTAACAATGGCGTCATTGGCAGACATTGTCCCGATAATCAGCCAAAATTGCTTCATGTTTCCACTGTATAAACAATCATTAGGATGTTGTTTTGTTCATTCGTTTCGCCTCTGCCTTTCATTTGACAACAGTGGCTGAATCGAAAAACACTGACAGCTTCTAATCCAAACCTGTGATAGTTCACAATGTCCTGATTGTGACAGCATAGCAAGGCAAATACATTTGTGAGTGTGTCTCTGTCTGCCCATCTCTATGCATTTACACTTTATCATATGTGTATGACTGTGAAACCCCCTGCTGACTCCCTGCCTCATCTCCATATTCCTTATGGGAAATGTAAATGGATACATGATTATCTTTACAGGGGCCCGAGCAGGAAAACGGATCCCACACTTCAGCGTGACCAAAGAAGAGAGGGAAATGTTATGGTACACATTATAAATGATTGATCGTTTTCCTTGATAACCTCTCCTGTGTGTGTTTCTTGGTTTTCAACTGCAATACAGCAAGGTCCCAAAGGTGCTGTTTCTCTCTCTGTACCAACTAAACAATAAACTGCATTATAAGTCAGCCTGTCTAACTCTTGTTTTTAGCCGTTTACACTGACCTGCTATCTTATGGTAATAAATCCCAGGGAGTGAATAAAGAGTGATATACTTGAAGCTGAATAATTGGTCATTTTGGTTGTGGGCTCCCCTGCTACACATTATAGTGATAATGAAGTCCTGCTGAATATGGTGATGAGTGTGTGTGTGTGTGTGTGTGTGTGTGTGTCGGAAATGTGCCTCTGTGCATCTGTCATCTATGTGCATGCACCGCGAGGTGTCTCCTGAGTCAGGGATTATTGCTGATAGATTATTTCTTCAGCCCCCTCATTATCACTGGATCAAACAGACATGTGACCCACACTTCATCACTCCATTCATCCTCCTCTTAAACTGAGCTCTTGAGACCTACAGAGATGGTTGGTGGAGCTGGATAGATGAAGACGTGTTTTAGAATAGTGGTTTGCAATACTATGATACTGGGAGTCATTTGCACAAATATAGAGACAAGCTTGATGATAATATATTATTTCAACATAGAAATTTGGCTTTGCAGGATTTTAAAAGTTGTACTCATCATTTAAAAAAAAAATCCTGATATTTGAAACCTAGGCTATGTGGTGAATATATTCAAGTAGAACATTCTTAACCAAAGTATGTGATATTTTCCTTAAACATTTTCTTCTTTAAACTTTAACCAAAGTCAGTGCCCTAACCTCCAAACCATTCACTCAAACGCGACTCCAAGTATCTTACATATTTCTGTGCTTAGTTTCATATAAGAAATGAGAAGAACACTTCAAAAGGCTGTATAAACCATTTTTGCCAAAAGCTTTTTAGAGGATGTCTATTAAATATTATTCTTGCTGTTTCTATATCAGTGTGGCCTCTACTCGCTGGACTCATGTATCAGAGGCTGGAATTATGTGATACTGCCATCACCTGTCCTCATTACTAGTTGAAGGACAGGCCCTTTGATGCTCATTAGTGAGCGTCCCTGTGTCAGCACTAGAGACTTGTCCCAGGGAGGAGGTGGTTGCTTCAGCTTTGAGACAGTGCGATGTGAGCAAACCTGTGTATGCTGTGACAGTGGTGACACCCAGCCGCTCCTCCTTTTGTCACGGGCCCCTAACGAGGTCATCACTGTCCGCCAGACAGGGGTCACCCTTACATTTGACCCCATCCCTCCCCACACTGTAATGTCAAGAACTCCTCCTATTCACCTGCCCAGCATTGTCCCTGCACTGCTTTCACCTCATTGGGTGCTTGCATGTCGAGCTGTCATGCAAGTGGCCAGCGTGTGTGGAAATCAAGGTGGGCTCATGTCTTTTAATGAGATAGACGTAGAGCCCCCGCTAATGTCCCCGCCTTCGTTAGGCAGGACCCAGCTGCAGCCTGTCAGCCCCCTTGTTAAGCTCAGTCCTGGTGGGACAGTCAGGCAGGGCAACGCTGCTGTCGCTATGTCTGTCTGTCTATCAGCCAGTCAGCTTCTTCCCACCCCGCGCCCCTTTGGTGGACCTTGGTGTCCCGGGTGGAACGAGCCCTGTCTGCCTGATGGCATTGGGCTTTATGTCATGCCTGTATTCCCTACTTTCCCAGGATCTGAGGAGGTGCTTGGCTAATGATCCACCGCCAGGGCTTTGGGCAGCATTTTGTTTCCTGATTAGAATGCTGTGGCGGCCTTTGTCAACAGCAATGTCAGCTGCTGTAAGGACAAAGCATTGTTACCAGGAGCATAATTAAGTC
This sequence comes from Neodontobutis hainanensis, assembly GCA_024349245.1. Lineage (NCBI taxonomy): Eukaryota > Metazoa > Chordata > Actinopteri > Gobiiformes > Odontobutidae > Neodontobutis > Neodontobutis hainanensis. The sequence goes on along the minus strand of JALDNG010000002.1, from coordinate 9,951,352 downwards.
TGTTTCCTGTAAATCTGCCACCTGTGTTGACCAGGCAGTCAGGGATCCAGCAGGCTTTATCACCTCTCTATGTTTTCTCTTTACTCCCATCCTCTAAATATGCTTGATTAAATGATCATAAATAAAATGTACACTGTATTTTACACTGTATAGAAATGATGATGTACTCAAGTAACAATTATTAGTATTCATTAAATACAGTAAACAGATATTGGGGCAGATTTCTGGCAATAAATGTTTATGTGGTTGGCCATTGCACTTTGCAACTTTTAGAAAATAGTCTTGTGTTCTGTGTGAAACATAAGAAGAAATAAATAAAAAAAACTGTCACAGGGTCATCACCTATTCATTAAGAGAGTTGGATAACTGGGTACAAGACAAATTGAAATCATTGCATTAGAAGCTGTTTACACAAGAATGCTGGTCAGAAAAACACAACAGAAATGCCGCTGACGATTCTTGTTCACATGAAAACGTTATTGGCACAATCCGCGTTCACATGGAGTCATCCAAAATGCCCAAAATAATGTAGTACATGTACCACACCAATAGGGTTTTTTTTTTTTTTTTTTTTTGCTACGTCATCTCGTGTGTGTTGCATCAAGAGCATCATCATTTTCAGAGAGAATGCCTTCTTCCCAGTTTACACAAGAGCGTCAGTCACAACGAAACAAAAAATCATCATCAGCTGGATTCAAAAGTTTTTGTAAACGACTGCAGGACCATTGCGGTTTGGCAAAACACGTTCCTGTGAAAAACGTCCTCTTAATCTACCTGAAAATGGACAAAGTCCAACTACGATTACTTATTTTATCAATCTTGATCAATCTATCATTCTGTATTGGCCGTACTTACAAAAGTAACAACATTTTCTCACCTTGTGAAAACTGACATACCCTACACATGCCTTCAGAAATAAGTCAGGAATTATCCATGATTTACTTTGTGCGTCTTGTCATGAAAAAGCTATCCAGCTTGAGGCCAAACTGCAGCGCTGTGAGTAAAGTGCACAGGATTCCTGCTTCACTGTTTCCTGGGGTCAATGAAAAAGGTGTGAGCACACAGGTGGCTTGGGCAAAGTCGACTGAGGTACCAGCATCAAGTTATTTGTAATGTGTCTTTTATAATTACTACTTTTAAAACTTTTTATAACAAGTTTATCTGACTATTTATAATTGTGTATATTCTATTTATTTTATTTACAATTTATGCACTAGTTTCTTTGCACCCTATTTTAATTATGCTCTTCAACATGAGAGCGTTTGGACTTGAGGTCACAGTCACAGGATCAGTTCTCATTTTAAATCAACCACCCAGACTGGAGGGTGCAAAGCAGAACAATTACTGTGCACTGAAGCATTTGGTATAAAATAAAGGCTTTATTAGGAATGGCTTACTATATTGTATTATAGCCATTCAATATATTTTACATTACATAAATTATGACATTAAAAATTGATTAGTGACTATGTAAATACTTAATTTCTTTTCCCCCTGTGTCACCCCTTTGTATTAAAGGACTGCACTTATCTGTCTTATCAAATACACAGTGACATGTGCGCCAACGCTAACCAGACCATTAAAAGCAACAGCAGTCCCTGGGATGTAGACTGGTCAAAAATTAATTGGCCCCATGGTTGTTTGAAAGCACAGAGAAAACAACTCCATGGAGTGTATCAGGATTTCTCACATAAAATATGTCAATTTTCACCACTCAAGGCAGTCCAGCAATAATGACCCCATGGTGACTTGACAGCACAAATGACACAACACTGTGTGCTAATGACATTGGATGTAGTCACTGGGTAAACATGGCAATTAAACAACAGACTCAGTCTGAGTGGGGCACGCACAGAACCTTCAGAGATCCCATTGTGTCTTTGTCTTAGCCCACTCTCTTGCTTCTTTTTCTCTTTCGCTGTTTCTGTCCGTCTCTCTCTGCAAGACATTTGCATGCTGGAGGCATAATTGGCTGGTCTCATGGTGTTGGTGGCAGTATTCCTAAAACGAGGACATCTCAATGCACCTCACACGTCCTCACTGTCACAAGGCTCGCTGCTGAAAGGCTTCCTGACACAAACACAGCAACACAGAACGCTCCCACAATGGCAGCCATGTCTGCTCCCACTCAAACTACACCCTGTGACAAGAAGGAGCTGAACTAAGCACATTTCTCTTCCCCCCTTGCAGTTTCCAAAGTTCAGGATTACCGTCAGCATGCGGGAGCTCTGCTGGAGAAGTTTTTTGCTCTGTGAGAAGGCTGTATGAGAGTTTGCAAGGTGACAGCTTAGCTATAGCAGTTTGCCAGAAGAACTCGTGTTGAGTTTGGGTATGTAGGCATATTTGAACATGCACAACTTATAAGTAGCACATTTTGTATGCATGATGGGCCAAAGTCCTATTCGCATGTCAAAAGAAATGTAACACACCAATGTCTTATATTGTTCTAACTGAAAAAATAAGTCACTAATTATGTAAACTTGCAACCTACCCCATCGTTTAGAGTATGTCCATCTTTGTCACAGCACGCTGTAGAGTAGTGGCCAACATTTACTAATCCCACTGAGAGAGTGCACCTGCCAAAGCCGTACTTTATTCACCCATGAAACCATTAGCAATGCTGGGCAGTTGTGCAATTAACAGTCTCATAACTGTCACTCGATCCCATTTTAAATTAGATTAGCAATAATGTCAATTTTTGAACGTTTAAGGTTTGATAATAAATTTAAATTATTGACTTTGCAAAGATTATCAGTTTTGCTTACATTATTATTATTATTATTATTATTATTATTATTATTATTATTATTATTATTATTATTATTATTATTATTATTATTATTATTTATTTTATTTATTTTTTATATATTTTTTTTCTATCCTTTCAATAACACAATAGGTGCAGAGCAAGCTCACTACCTGCATGTTTTAAAAGAAAATACTTTACAGTGTTTGTGTATACAACCCCATTCATATTGAGGATATCAGTCTTTTCAGTTTAGCTTTCCCCCAGCATAGCAATACGGTTTTAGGTGACAGAACAATTGACTGCCAGTAGTGGAGAAATAGAATTCACTTCAGGCTTGACATTCTCCATCAAACAGGAGCATACTGTTGTGAACAAACAGTCTGTCTGAAACTCTAAATGGGTTCAGTCGAAATGGATGCTAGAGCCCAGTCAAGGCTTAAATCATCTCTCTGTTGAGCTCAAAAGAGAGGCGTTGAAGCCAGAAAGTAGAAGAGCTGGGCTGATGGAATCTGGCGCAAACACATTCCCACCTTTCCAATCTTATTTTCGTCTCCTGCCTTCTGCCTGGTTTCATTGCAGGGGCTTAGTGTACTTTTTGTGTCCCAGTGCATACAAAGTCTATCAGAATGCATTTGTTTCAGGGAGCCCCCTTTCACTTTCAAAGGGTTAAACAGACCATTCAACAGCCTGTCAACATTCCCTGGCCAGCCTCATGGAAAAGTCTGCTCCAGTTTTGTTCACGACCAACACTTGTCTCCTCGGCCCGTTGTTGCTTGCGTCGTGTAATATCCATGACAATCGTGTTGGGCTTTTCAGGGGGCTCTGTAGCTCCCTTTCTGTGGGGCCACTTTCAGGCCATAAAGAGCTTTATTTGTGTGGATTTGAAAGAGTCATGTGAAGTGCCCCTGGACTGGAATCCTCTTCGGCGGGTCACCACTATCTCAATAGGCTTCACACTCATTGGCGTCCATCAGTACTGCCCTCACGTTCTTATTAAGCAGCATCAGTGTGACTGCTTGCTGGAATTCAGGAAGTTCTCTAAATGTGCAGTAAAGGAGGGAAAGGGTGAGCTGAATCAACTTGAGATGAAAATACCACTCCACTTGTACAGTGCATTTAGCTCCTAACATTTAAGTAGTAGTGGTCCTGACTTTACACCCAAAGGTGTAATCACCCACAAGAAGTGTGACAAAACCACACAGCACCTAAATGCTCCAGAGACAGAGTCGTGGGAAGTAGGGGAGGTCTATCAGCATATCTATTTTTATGGACCATATGGAAATTCATTTGTGTGCACAGCATACACGTTAGATAGCTGTGACCCTAACGGCCGTGAGTGTATGCTGAATGGCAAACAGCGTGGAGTGGGGTGTTACCCTGACCTCTGGCATATGGGTATTCATTCTGGAGGAGGGCTTTCACAAACACAACCATGCTGCCAGGCAGGCTCTTGGGACTTTGATTTGTTAATGAATTGCTCTATTGACTTGAATCTTTGCTTGTTTCATTAGAGGACACTAGCAACACTCACTGTTTTCTTTTTTTTTCTGTCTTTTTATTCCACCCTGATCTCCTGCATGGAGGAAGATGTGGGCAGAAAAGCAGAGGGGGGCATATAGAAATCTATTGTACGTTTGATTTAAATCTTCAGGCTTGTCATCTGTTTTCCCCTCCTTCTGTGGCTTTCATTCTTTAGCCTAGCTAATTTGTATTGTGGCAGTTTAAGACAACTCTTCAGTGCTCAGTGATGCAAGAGAACAAACCAAAAGCCCCGCTCCTCTGCCACTCTCTGCTGCTCCCGACCCTCCTCACCCTTCTCACCCTCCTCGGCAGGCCATGGTCCAGGACAGCCTCCTCTAAATCTATTTCCCAGTCCCTCCCCAGTCCTCATTACCATGAGGAGACAATAATGGTTTTGTCAGAACGATACCTGCTTTACAAGCAGCAGATTATTGTGTCCTGCCAGTGTTAACACAACAAGTACAAGCTCTCTGTCTGTGGCCATTCCACCGGCTGTCAGCACTCATCCATAATAGCAATGTCACAACATAACACATGGCACACAAAGACATCTGACCCTGCAGCTAAGTGCACAAAGACATATAGACACTATAAGCCTCATACAACATATGGCGAAATCACTATGGCCCTTGTTTTTTTCACAAGCACCACTGAGCCAAATTTTTCTGCCCTTTGTCCAGAAAATGTGTTGCCCCTGGCTGCTAGGCCACACAGTGCCATGGTTGTGCACCAATTACACCATACTTCACCACGAGTGCCATCTGCAAGCCAAATGGACCAGTCTGGTTGGCCATTCTGGTCTGATATGTGTGAATTTACAGGCTCAAGAGAAAAGCAGGTGTGTTTTCTTGTAAGTGTTATTTGTTTTTAGACATTTTTTTGTCTTTGTATTTTTGTCATCTGTATGACATTAAAAATAAAAAATTCAACTTAAAAGTCACTTAATAAATATAAGAGAGCCAATCCCATATCTATTATTTTATAAATGTCACTATTTTAGTTTCTTTGTTGATTTGATTTTATAGTGGTATACAAGCCATAAAGTTGTACAGTGACACAGGACAAGGGGGGCAAGATAGTGTGTGTGTGTATGTACAGTAAATATACCTGTGTGGACTTTCCAGTAGATTGATGTTAAAGAGGGCGTAGCAGTCGTAATAGGAGAGCGGTGAATTTATTTTACAAGGTTGGCTGCGTGAACTTCCTGTGACTGTATATGCAACAAGCCAGTAGGTCAGCTTGAGGAGCTTCCTGTCCTCTGCAGAGTGCTGGACGCCTGCTGTGTGGGTCGAACATGGCAGCCAGGTCCATTGTCCTGAAAGAGGATGTGCTGTGTTGTTGTCTCTTCCCTGGGCCAGAGACTAAATCTTAATGACGCACAAACCCTCTCACTGGCTCGCCTCAAAAAATCTGGGTGGAGCCAGACATAAAAGCAGAGGCCGGAAATGAGTAATAAATCATTCCAGAAAAACAGTCTTATATTTACAACAAAAAGATCACAGGTTTATTATAGGATGTGTTGAGTTTTACCAAGCAGAAAGCATAAATTAAAGCAGAGATACATTTCTTTACAGAAATATAAAACGTTATGTCAAAGATATGTAATCAGCACTAAACATTTCTATTTTTGCATTAATGTTGCGTTTTGGCTTTGGGTATACAGCCAGTGTTTTTTCCAAACTCAGAGAGTGTTGACAATCTATTTCACATTATACAGCTTCAAAAAACAATGTTTCCCCAATGTAGTGTTTAAGTAACCACACCAAATACAGCTGACAGGAGCCGGGCATTTTCCGGTTGGCAGTCTATGTAGTGTAAATATTTATCTAACACACTGGACAATTAGGAGAGAAGACGGGTGGAAAATGACAGAACTGAGTTACAGGAAGAAGCCAGTCACTTCTACAAGGATGTCACAGAAACAGTTGGGTTTCACTTTGCATGCCGCTGTGCTTAGAGGAATCACAATATTTATCCAGTTTGTCTGGCCGTGGCACCTGCTGAGGGAGACATTAGTCATTTGTAAGTATTAACATGGGCACATCCTCCTTCCCTCATCTTCACTGTCTTTCTGTCTTCTTCTCCTTACTCCCTCCTCTGCACCCTCACTCCCTCCCTCTGTGAGTACACTGTCAGTCATGTTGTAGTCTTTTAAATGTCATCCTCTTACTGTGGAGAGCAGTCGCCCCACTTGACAGTTTTATTGGAAGACGTCACAGTGATGGTGATGAGAGCAAGGGATGGATGAAAGAAAGAAAAAAGAAAGAAAGAAAGAAAAAAAATGAAAGAAAGAATGAAAGACTGGGGGAGACATGGCTGTGTCAAATCAAATTAGACTAATCAGAGTGATGTGATTAATAGGAGTTCCATTGTGGGGTAATCATGCACAGCGATCATCACTGCAGTGGACTTCAAATTAGCATGCCCTGCAGTGAGGCTTTGATCTGCAAAGCATCAAATAAAGCTGAGAGTCAGTTTTGTCACTTACTTACAGCACACCTTCGCCTTGACGTCTTTTCGCCATTCTAGAAACAGAGACACAAGGCAAAATGTGACAAAAAGAAGTGGTACAGTAAACACATGTTCATAACCACTCTACTGTTGTATCATTTGCATTTCAATTCCCTAAGAACTTGGCACTAAGGACAAGGATGTTGTAGTAAGTGCCTTTTCATCAGATGTCCATCAGGCAGTGAGAATTGGCAAAGATGAAATACTCCCACGTTTCCTTTTTAATTTGCTTTGTCTTTATCTTTTTTTCAACCTTAAAACACCAGAAATATTGATATGTTTAAGAACAACTCCAATGCAAACTGTATGACACAGTGATTAGTAAATAATATCTTTAAATAGGTGTGCACAGTTTGTGGAATAGGATATAATCAAAATACACATTTACAGTTACACACACGCACAGCTTTGGTGAACAATACTCTAAGCGCGATAATACCACATAACTTATACTGCCCTTGTTAAAAGCCCCGTCACAAGCCTTCTGCCCTTCTTACATTTTTTCATCATGCCAACTCGAGCATTAGTGGAACGGACTAGGCATTATGCACATTTGGCTCAAAAACAAAAGGTGAGGTATGCAAATTCTGGTTTTACATTTCTAGTGCTGTTTAGGACTTTTGCAGCCCCGCTGTTTAAAACCTAGTGTGGCGTGTACATAATGTGCCACATTAGAAGGGGACAGTGGCTCGCCTGTTTGCTGCATCGCCTGTTGAGATGTCAGATGTCAGGATATTGGTGAGAGAGATTCCCATTAATATCACGAAAAGTTTAAAAATAGTTTGCATTAAAACATGTATTGCATACACAACTTAGTCAGCAACATTTTTCACATAGTCTTGCCATTTATTTAAATCTTTATCTTTGTCCCATTAGATGCTAATAAACAACATTAATAACCTGAATGAGGACCCTGTAATGTAATTTAAATTTATTTATTTTAAACAAAATATAGAATTTTGTTTCAGATTTTATTTGTGAAAGTTTTCAGGACATGACATTTGCTATTAGATATTAATATGACATAATGGCCTTGTAGAAGTAATGTTATTAGCTTAAAAAGAATGTTAAATTAGGTTTTTATTAACTAACTTCCTCCAATGCTATACCTAAACATTTTAAGACATTAGAAAGAGAGACATTTCAAAGCTGTCTTGACATATGTAGTGCAAGTGTTGTGAAGTCTGTGCTTGGTCTGAGAATCTCCCACTACTTCCCCCACTTTGACATTTTTATTAAAAGGTCACAAATCTTTTCATGTATTCACTTCATCTTTTAATGTGAGTAGAAAGACCTTAGCGCCAGGATGAAGAGAAGGGAAGCAAGTGAGTGGAAAAGAAGGAAGAGGGAGAGGTGGGATTTGGACATGGACGGAGGTGAGGCGCGACTGGGAGAGATACAAGATCAAAAAGAGAAAAAGACCAAAGCGATCAGTTCTTGCACCAAGGTCAGAGTTGTGAGGTACATATACCAGGCTCTTATCTTATACAGATATACAGCTTTGAATGATAACATGAAGAATGATAGGTAAGCTTGGCTGGACTTAATGCGCACTGAAACGTCCTTCACAAAGTCAAGGTTTACAGTCAATTGAACTATGAATGTCTCATATATTGTTAACCATGTTCAATTTAGTTTATTTTAATTACTCCTAAAAGACAAACTCAAAAGGAAAAAAGGAAAATATTGTAATGCACTGAATTATGGTGCTTTGAATTTAAATTATTTATATGTAAAAAGTGCATTAGCATGTGAGAAAATCCATTACTGAGATAATTCTTTTGAAATGAATACCAAAATAAAAGAAGCCCTTTTAGTTCCCTAATTTAGTGTATCCACCGCAGGAAGCTAAAAGATGCCCCCACTTAGCTGTTCAAATGAGGATGTGGAAATTTTTCTTCTGAAAATGGATTAAAATAATTTGGCAAGAATAATCGTTTAAATAGCAATAAGGACCCTGAGTGTATCTATTGAGCATAAAATAATTTCTAGCCTGAATTAAAAAGCTTATTACTGCTTCTCATTTTCTTCAGGGAATCATCCACACTCCTTTTTTCTCAGTCCCCTTGGTGGATGGGGTAATTTTCTTTGGAGGCTAAAGGAATAGGCGCTGTGCGGCCGCATGTTCAGCAGGGAAAGTACATGAAAGTCTCCTGTTTTACACAGTGGATCTCATTCTCCATGCTGTCCATATTTCTGTCTGTCTATCTTGAGACTTGCACTAAATCTCCTTAGTCTAACAGTGTTAGAAGAGTAAAAGAGGCTTCATAAGTGTGGCTCAATGCGATTCTCCAGAATAAATCCAAGTCTAATCTTTTATGCTTTACCTGTCAGAAACCCTTCACTCACTTCACCCCTGCATTCCTCTGCACATTGTCAATATGTCAGGGAATTGCTGAAATAGGTTAACTTCAACACCTGTCGGCTGATTTTCAAACCAAAATGAAGTTGTGAAATAGAGTTGCCTGTGAATGTTGAGCAGTGGAATGCAGTGATCGCCGAGGCCCTCAGTCTTTGCTATGTGACGTCAGGGTGGTGGCATGGCAGAAAGCTGAGGGCCTGTTTGGCTTTGACAGCTGCAATGCCCGCAGTAATGCACCCTGCCGGCCGGGGCCAAGGCCTCTCTCCTGCTGTCAACACACCGGTCGGCTTTCATGGATCATCTCTTATCTGCCGAATCTGTCATTGCAGAGGAGGGCTCCTTTTGGGGGGCTTTAAACCGTGCTGCCATGGTTCAGAGGCTCCAATCCCCCCTTATGGGCACTCTCTCTCCACTTTGGTGTCTTTTTCAATTGCTCTCTTGCTCTTTTTCACATTACTACAGATGCATGACATACCTGTTGTTTAATTCCAGCAACACTAACCTGAGTGGCAGTATTATGGAGAAATGGAGCTTTATGGGAAGGAGAAAAGGCTTTTGTTTGTTTGGACAGATGCACAGGCCCATTTGTGAACTTCTGTCAGTGATCAAAGCAGCTGATGATGTAGAACAGATTCATGGGCCATGTCTTATCAGCCCTTGCTCCGGCCGTCATCCATCATCCTGAGCCCTCGTACGTCTCATTCTGATGACGGCACTCCAAACAAGGTGCATTAATCACTGCCGCTTGCTTTTTTGGCCAGGTGGCTGCGAGCCCTCCAGACACCAACAAAGAGCTTAGAAGGGTCTGACCATCACGCTCCCCCCAAGTTAAACTCACCCTCTGGATCTGTTCCTTTTCCACAAACAAACTTCGGTGTTCCATCAAAAGGCCCCTACAACTCTATCTGGAATTGTGTGTGTGTGTGGTTTTTTTTATAAAAAAGGAGTTTGTTACTTGTGATAAAGTAAACTCCCAAATACACACATCCTTATTCAGCAAAATATTAAGGTAGTCTGCAGAAGTCTGCCAGTATTCATATATCCCTAAACTATGGGTAGCTTCTGTCACTAGCAACTCCCTTTATTGGATTTAAAGTGAAAATAAGTCATTGTGCTTGTAGAGGTTGAAGAGGAAAAAGGCTTAAGTGGTTCTTTTGTGTCAGCAGGTTAAGCAATACGTTTCACACAGGCTTTTACAGCCGAGATACTGTCTTTGAGCTTGAAAATACTTCACTTAAAGGGTAAATTAGCAATTTCTAAGGAAATCCATGTTTGTCTCTTTAGGCTTTAATCTCAAACCTTTCAAAGGCACACAAAGACTTAGTCACAGATAACTAACCAGTAACTACTTTAGCACATCTATTATTTTGATCATTTACAAATGCACATAAAGGACATTTTAAACACCAGGACCACTTAGCTCTGAGGCTGACATGTTCCTCCTGAATAATTATTTTGTATGTTTGAGGGTGGTTTGTTGTATTTCATGTTAGCAACAGTGATCTCAACAAATGAGCATTATATTGCTGGTCATGCTGGGTTCATAAGGGTGGTTATAGCAGGCTGGGAATAAGGTCAGGAGGTCAAGTGCCAAAGCATCATGTCATGGAACACAAAGTCAAATGATGGAGCATGTGTGGTTAAGGAGTTTAACAGATGCAGACAAAAAGGGGGGAAATGTTTAACACACACACAAAGTCAAAGTTATGACTGAAGTAAAATCTTAACCAAACAGATGTTGACAGGCAAACTGCAAGTTCATCTCAGGGTGAGAAGACATAAGCACTTGAGGAAGCCATCTCTTTGATGACCACACACAGAATTTTGACAAGGTTGTGTAGTAATGAAGGGTGAACATAGCCAACAAACTCAATAATTTCTCTCATATTCTCATATATGTCAGGGGAGTAGCATAACCTTGCTGTTGTCCTTGGCCCCTGAACTGTTAATAAGCCTATTTGTTAAAATGACAGTGGCAGGCAGCATACGCTTGGTCCCTTTATACCTCAGAGTAGAAGTCAGTTATCCCTGCTCTCAGCTCATCTGGCAGAGGTGAGGGGATATCAGTCTGAATGCTGTGACAGCTCTACTTTAGCATATTCATGACTAGTAGAGCCTCATTTCACAGGTGTATTAAAATACCTCTAACCCCTTTCTCATAGGGAGCCTTTTTTTGCCCTGCAATGGTGAGATGCCATGCATGAAAATCGATGGGGAAAATATGTAGAAATATAAGCATGCATCAAAGGCTGGGTCAAGAACCTAATTTCACAGTGACACCAGAGGTAATTTGGCTCTTGAAATGTTTGTCAATTCACCATTCATTTGAGCAGGCATGGCATGTGAGGCCACCGATGTGAATGCAGGGTGGCCAACCTGAAAGCCTGTATTTATGAGGCACTTTTGTGAATACATTATGCCTGTCACAATGAAATAAGTGACATACTTACATGCTGCGAGGAGTAAGTCCAAAGGGGTGAGGACCGGGCAAGGGAGAGATAAGAGGAGAGGTAATTAGTACATTCATCTTTTTTATGATATCATTTTTCAGACATATATGATCACAATGTAAATTAGAAATAAGGAGGGACCTGCAGAAAATGGAATTCATTTTGAGTGGGTCAATCGCCCAACAATAGCAGCGCTGGGAGGCCAAGTGTAATTTACGGTGGCGTCTGGCCCTCTTTCTCTTGTTGTGCACCTGGCAGAGGCTGATACTCTGCTGCTTCCTGCAGCTGCTGGGTCTCGGTGCCCAGATAACGCGCTCATCTCTAAATGACATCCATTTGCCACACCAAAAAGGCTTCATGGAGAAAACCTGCTTTCTGTTATTTGCACCATCTTTATGCCTCTTGTGCATCTGAACCAAACACTTACTGTAATAGCATTCTATGGATTATTGATTTGTTTTTTGTGCTCAGCAGATGCCCCTCCCCCATTTTAGCAGAAACATTACCTCTGTAACGATTAGAAACAAAAAGTTAATTATGTAATTATAAAGCCAATAACAGCCTGCATTGGTTTACCCTGCTTTAGTCGGTTTAAACATTATCTCTTGTGTGCACATCATAACAGGCGGAATGTGAGGAGAGAAGATTAACGCCTTGGAAAGCAGATGCAGAATTTAATTCTCCAGTCCATGGCTGCCTGGGAAACCATTAAGTAATCACAACATTCTCCCTCGATTAAATTCACGGCTGCCACTTTGCACACAAAGGAAAGGGGAAAGAAGAGGTGCCTGCAAAGCTCTGCCATTTTTATTGCCTGTAACGTCAGTCCCTGCCTGCAGGCACAGATGAATTAAAGTGTTAAATAGGGTGCCTCAATCTGTCAGAAAATGAAAAGTTTGAGTGGGCAAAATAAAATCTAGAGTAAAATAAAGAGAATGTGTGTGTTGTGATATGTTAGGCCTGATAAAGCTCACTCAGAGTTAAGAGAATAAATGGAGGAGCAAACAGATGCTCTTGATATTTCTCCATTATTTTCTACCATTTTACTTTACCTGAAATGATTTTTGCCTCCAGCAGCTACAGATAAGGTTGTCGCAAGAGGAAGTGGCTGGATTGGACTTAGTTTAAATGGATTAAGCACACATACAGTACACACACACGGGGCATGCATGCAGCCACGCTCATCCAAGTATACTTACATTGCAGTAGCGGATGCATGTATTGACAACCTGGAATGCACACAGTAAGTGTGACTAATTACTTATGGATGGGTATGTGAGGAATTAATATGGCCTTGAAATTATATTTATTTAATGTTACGCAGTGAAGCTGATTCAAACAGCCCTAGAGGAATAGAGGTCAAAGGGGCGGTCTTCATCTGTAAACGAGCACTTAAGGGCAAAGAGAGCCCCCTGCTCTGATTAATTGGGTAATTCATTAGTTTGGTTAAGTCATTTAGTAAGATGGTTGAGAAGAGGGCCTATAACCTAAGGGCTCTGCAGAGCACTAGCAACAGACGAGCAGCAAAACTGTGGCTAATGAAAGATAACAGCATCAAATGAACTGTGAACAAATTCACATCTGAAGAAGAAGAGGGGGCCAACAAATAAAGGTAATAGACCTGCTCCTAAATATTGGTTACAATGTTCACAGTTACAGTATGAGTGTTTGTTTCCAGAGGAAATATTGTTAAACATTAGCATGGCTGTTTTGCTAGTGAGCTTGTATGTTAAAGGGGAGTTCTTTATGTTGTATTTAGATAAGCTTTACTTGAAAGTGGCGGCTATCATCCATCAAGCTCTCTGAGTTATGGGTCTGTGCGCAGCAAGCTTTGGCCTAACAGTTTCACTGCTTAGTTATGTGTGTACATGTGTTGTGTGTAAATATGACACTTTTTCATAGCTATATTTACACATGCTTCTTAAAAAGTACTTCCTTGAATGTGCAAACCCCTCTCAGAATTCTGACACACATTAACATTCAGGTACATGCACGTACACAGCAACACAGAGTGAAGCACATTCCCAGTGTGAGTGCCAGCCTGTTTCAATACTCCCCATCACTCCTGTCCATCATCATCGTCCCAGGGGCCGCTAGTTTTACCCCAGGGGCCTAGGGCCTGTGCTTCACCAGTTCCTTCTCGAGCAGTGCAAATGCCAGGATCAGGTTTGGGAAAGGCAGCAGTTTTTGTATACAGTCAACAGCTGGTACATTCCAGATAGCAGCTGAATTTAAAATTGGCAAGCATGCATCTGCTTTCTCTTTCTTTTTCTTATTGATGAGATACTTTGTTTTGACAAGTATCCACTCAATATGATAACCGCAATGGAAGAATAGCATAGACTGTAGTTCTTTTTGGACCTCTTTGAGCATTTTGACTGTAATCCACTGTGACCCACACTTTTTTCAGCAAGTCTTTAAATTCTTCCTTGACCCTTGAAGCTAAAACCTCCCCCATTTGACCCACACTCATGCAATCTCTGTCACACTCCTACTGCCACATATCTATTCATAAAACAAATTAACATCTTTTCACTTAAAAGATTTATTTCTTGACCATCTTGAGAGCTTAGTGTATGCAACACCAGGTCAGTGTTAACAAGAGATGCAAGAAGATATCTTTAGAGTAGCTAGGGGACAAGATGAGCCATGTATACAGATAATACAAAATTAATAAAAAATACAACAAAAAAAATAAATACAAAAATATATATAGTATAATACGTTGTTGCAAAATAGGAAAAAAGATACAGTTTATTTTATAGCTAGTATTAATTAAATGTATGCAATTTATACTCCAGTTCACAGATACATATACTCTTGAACAATTCACACAGTCAAAGCATGTGACATAAAGAATTCCACCTCAGAAAAAGGCAATTCCTCATTGAGTCCCTTTTGAGCAGGTCAAAGCACCTCCTAAAAAACAGCAGAAAGGATGGGAAAACTAATGACTACAATGGAGTGTTTGCATTTTTCTTGAACTCTGCAAAACACAAAGAGCGGGGCCTGTGACAAGCTCTATTATTTGGTGGCTCTTGCCAATGAGAAGACAGCGCTTGCTGCAGAGATGAAAGTGGGGGGTGTGGGTTGGGGAGGACAGCAGAATGGGGAGTGTCTGGGTGAAGTTGAGGGGTTATGTGTGTAGGGTGTCAAGAGGGCTACAGAGATGGCAGGTGATGAGGACAGTCCCGCCCTCACTGCTTTAACCCATGTTGCAGGGAGCTATGGGCCTATCAGCACAAAGACAAATTATCGCACAGGGAATTTCATGGACAGGAAGAATCTGTCACCTAGTGGAGCACTGCCGCCGAGGGACTTCACTCAGCCATTATGATCTTCTTTAAGGAGAGAAACTACACTAGGAAGCCAGCGTCGCACACCACCAGTGCCAAGATGAATGAGAACTAAGAGGCGTCGGTCATAAGTTACTCAGGAGCTGTTTTGTTGTGCTCGTGGACATGCATCACTCTTTCTTCAGCGTCAAACATTATATATTTGTTGAATGCCCTGAAACTCAGAGTTACATAGTGGAATATATGTTGCAATAGGCACACTTTTGGCCTGTCTTAAAAACAAAGATTAGTTTTGCCTGTTTCATATCAAGAAAACATTAAACATGATTTTTTATTGTTGTCTGTATGTCTGTAATAAAAGTTTCCTACATTTCACCACACTGTATACTTCGTGAGACCACAACACGTGTAATTATGTTCAATATTTTATAACAGCATGTATTACAACAACTTCTTCTTATTCAGAGTGTATGAATGTTTCCAAACATTTCACCAGATAATAGGAACAATAGGGCTTTAAGTTGTTCGTGGAAAGAAGCCACATCTTTTGTGTTCAAAGATATCAGTCCAATTGAACCATTATAACGTTGCCTTTTAAATTTGTCTGGCCAACACAAAAGACCAGTGGCCCTTTAACAAATGTGAAGGAGATTATTCTTTTCCTTCAACTCCAAACCCCACAGCCATTCTGCAGTCTTTCACACAGGGGCATGAACTTGGATGGGTCGTGCTTTCCCCCCTGCTGGACGCCACATTTTAAACACACACTCACAATTGACTGGATTAACCCACCCCCACCTCTTGTGTGGAGAAATCTTGTGGACTCGACAACCCCTAGCATGCTCGGAACCAGCCGAGGGGCATGCTTACTGGATCATGTTCAGTGAGAGAAAAAAAAGACTAGTGTCCCTAACTTTTCTCATGTCACTTTCTGTCACAGCCTCCTATGTGGATGGGTACAGGCCTAACTTAAAAGGAACCCCTTTGAACTAGATTCATGGTCCATTTGCATAAGCAGATTTGGCTGAGTAGAATAGAGGGGTATTGCGGCTGGTCATTAATATGCCAGCTAATTCAGCACATTGTAAGCCCATTGATGCTTCACTAAAGGGCAGTTATCACATTGCCATTGTTTAGGCCCAAACCAGTTTCAATGGTTGTTACAAATGACATACTTAATTGATTTAAAATCTATCATAAACCTCACAGTGAGGAATGATATAGCCATATGTAATGAGGAAAAGTGGAGTAGTGTCTTACAAACATCTATTAATATTTGCAACATAAACACTAAATGCATTTAGCAAACACACAGAGGGTTCTTCAGCATAGTACTTGGGCAAGCTAGCAAAGTCTCCCCACATCTTCTCCCCTTGTTTATTTTCTGCCCTATTTCCACTCGTTTGGTCTGAAGCTTAATGCAGTGAGGCTGAGGAAAACATACTATGATGCAATATTATTTTTACCTGACAGTTATTTATGTTTTGAGTACTTATTCTGAGATTGTCTTAATCTCAATGAAAATGATAAGGAAGTGGTCCTAAAGCCCCACCAATGCCCCTCATTCCCCCACTTTTTCGGGGGTAAATCCACTCTTCAGTTGCCATTGTCACACATTTCTTCGGAGGGTTTGTATGCTGTGGGCCTCTGTGTATTCTTCTCACTCTGTTCAGTATCTTGCCCCTGATAGGGCCACATCAAAGCGGGAGTAGCTGTGCTTTGTCAGGCCTTGGTCCCTTGACTCTCAACATGTGGTTTTGTAGCTCTGGACACCGGCACCTTTTAACCCATTCTGTTAAGATTAGGCATCGCCTTCAACTGGGCATTAGTGAAACTATAGTAACCAATAAGAAGCTTGTCACTGAATGGAAACTATGTATCTTGTCACAGCATAGCTGTCGGAACATCACGATCCCAAACAAGTTTCTCTGCAGGATTTTGGCTGT
The DNA here is from genome assembly GCA_024349245.1 of Neodontobutis hainanensis. NCBI lineage: Eukaryota > Metazoa > Chordata > Actinopteri > Gobiiformes > Odontobutidae > Neodontobutis > Neodontobutis hainanensis. The sequence continues at coordinate 9,934,517 of JALDNG010000002.1, read as the reverse complement.
TTCGATGTGGGCCCCTTCTTTTCATGCTGACACAACTCCACACACACCCACATAGACACATATTTTTGCAAACAACAGTGTGGGGGATTTACATTGTTTTCCACAGGGCACAAGCATTTAATTATCAGCTAGTTTAATTTATTTATTTGTTTTTTTTTTACCAGAATGTAAGTGAAAAAACTGAACAAAAACAAATAAAGTAAATTGCTGTGACTGTAGGGGTTTAAAACTTGAAAGCCTGGGAAATAAACAGGAACTAATGGAGTGGCTCTCTGCTGCTGTCTTGGCAGGCACAGTGCAGGTCCTGGGGAGAGAGGAAGGCCAGGCGGAGGGCCAGGAGGCGCTGGGGCCCCCAACTTCATTAAGAGGTGCAAACACAACTCCAAAGTACTCAGGCCTAGGGTTCCATCAGTCAGATGCTGGCCTTAGCCTAGGCTTAGCATGAGCTAAAGACTCAAGACATCTCGCCCTCATTAAAGCCAGGCTCCTGGAAGCAACTGTCACAAGCTCGCATCTCTCCAACTTCCTGTTGAGGGAGATCTGAACACATCCCTGGGTCAGCTCATTCAGTGGCAGCACCATGAACTAAGATTAGGAAGGTAACTTAGTCAAATTATTTGTTCGCCCAACAAAGCTAGCAATACACTCATTTGTTTGAGCATAATTCAGCCATTTATGAACTATTACTGACATGAAAATTCTCCCTCTTAGCTACAGGCTCTGTTGTATGCATACAGTATCTGGAAGCAAACTAGATAGTTACTTTGCAAAGCCATGCTAATGCCACCAAATTTACTCATTATAGCTCAGAAACTTAGCTGTTATGGCCTTATTTTGTTAAAAAGTCAGAATGTTCTCGCGATGTTACTCATACAATGCTAGTCTCACTCAGGCTCATGTGGAGCCCAAAAACAAGAGCATGAGGGTGGATAGATTTTTGGCTCAGTGGTGGACAGTGGGCAAGTGAGCCTTCAGACAGAAGCTTGGCTGGACTCTGAGAAGACTGCAGCCTTCTGTGAGGTGGCTTGCCCCACCACATGGAGTGCTCCCAACAGTGACCCTGCGCAAACTGGCAACTGCCAACCGTCTGCTTCCGTCTGCTTGGCATATTTGGCCATTTAGTGGGTGCTTGTGAAGATCAAATAGGTTAAGATTGCCCTTCTTAGTGAGCAGAGTAAAAGAACATCAAAAAGGTGTAAATTTCAATTCCCCACTTTTGATTAAGTCAAGCATGAAAAGAAATGTAATACTCTCAAGTGGCAAGGGTTTACCCTATTGATGCTGTTACTTCTGCTTCAGGAGGCCCAATCAGCCGACAGGGAGCTGAGTAAACTCGCCCTGAGTTTTAGGGGAGGCCAGATGGAGGGCTTTTGCTGTGCCTGAAAAGACAGCTTAAGAGCTCGCCTCCTCAATCCCACTCAATACCGACTGTGTGAAATCCTGGCCCTGGCTAACCCCCCAACTCACCCGCCTTATCCAAAGCTGGTGGCTACCACCATATGGACTTGTTTAAAAAACTCCCACAGGCTGGTACAAAGCACAACAACACAGTTTTCATATCAAGTACTCTCAAAGAGCCCCCCTCCCTCTGACTCCTTCTCTTCTGATTCCAAAGCCTGTCTTGGGTTCTGCTCTGATTAATAGTTGGTCTTGGCTGTCTGTTTTGGCAGATCATTTGGTGAGATGAATAATCTGAACTTGCTTGCTCTAACCAGATTTTATACATTACAAAAACTACTGCTGCTAGGTTGCCTTTTTACCTCTAAGACATACTGCCAAACATTGCACTGTTGTTTGGAGACTGATTCTACTCAGAGCAACATTGCATTTCTTACATAAACTTTGTTTGAACAACATCGCACAAAGCACAAGTGAAATAGAGCAGTGCCCTTCATAGCATGTGGTGGACAGTGGAATGGGATGGCTTTTGTGAAGACTTAATAGAATCTTTAACCGTTCCAACAATCTACTCCCCTGGAGTTGCATTAAGTAGATATTGTCAGGGGACAATGACCTAAATAGCTCAACATCAACCTCATTAGGCATGCAGGCAGGGCCTGGGCCATTTCATGGTGGAAGCTATTGTCAAAGCTCACCCCAGGTAAGCATTAAATTGCAAATGATACTCTGAAAGGCAAGAGGAGGGCAAAAAGGGAGAGAGGGTGAATATTGTAAACACAGAAAAAAATGGTTCTCAGGACAACAGAGAAAGAAAAGACGGTTGGAGGGAGAGCTGCTCTGACCGTAAAAAATCCAATACATCACAGTCTTTGGAGAGTAAATTCCACTCGTCTCCTAAGTGTCTTATTTGTAAGCAATGCTGAGCAAAGGCTTGTGCAGAGACAGAGAAAAAAAATCAAAAGGCACTAGGAGAGAGACCTAATGACAGACTGATAGCAATTACTTGTGCCCGTCAACGGCTCCACTCACTCCCAGCATTCCAGGGGAAAATTAGACGAGTGGGAAGAATAAGGCAGAAAAAAGGGATAAAGGTTGAAAACAGTTTAGATTGGGTCTGAAAAAGTAGTCTCTCTAGTATTGCTGCTCTGTCACAAACTTTCCAGCAAAGTCTATTTTTCAACAAATCAATAGCCACAACCTCTGCACTAAATAAACTTTACTAAATGACACCCTAAATCAACACCTTAATAAAGAGGTCTCTGAATAATAGTTTACTCCTGCAAAGTGCTCCTGTGAGTAACATTAAAGACACTTTGTGCTGAGAGGTTTGCTCCGAGGCAGACCAGCTTCTGCCACTTTAACTAGTGAAATATTGTGTCATTGTATATTCCTTGTCACTTTTGGCATAAGTTAACTGACCCTTGAGGCTTGTGTTAGTCACTGGTTGCTTCTTAAAGTAAATTAAAGCAGGGAATAGGAGAAGTAGATGAATTCACCTCCAGTTGCACCCTCCTATTAACCAGTTAGGTGCATGATTAGGTTAAATTCAAGCACTTTTAAAGCTAAGAATAAATTCCAAGTTTTCCTAGCAGCGTATGCTGTATTACAGGAACAAGTGTAAAATATAAATACCAACTCCATAAAAAGGAAAATGCATAATAATAATCTAGCAAAGTGGGTGGCAATAACAAGCATGCTAAGAGATGTATGTGATTTGTGTGTTTATCATTCAGCTTTCTTTAAAAATGTTTTATTATGCACTATTGAGACCAGAACCTATAGAGCTGGTGTGTCCAGACATTGTTTTTAACTAGGCCCAGAACAGGTGCGTGGAAACAGTATTGTTTATAAAAAATCTTATATATAACAGTGTTCAAACAAAATAATTGTTGTTGTCTTAGACGTCTGAACTGAGACAAAAAACGAGATGTTACTTTGCATCTTTATAAACCGCAAGAGATGGGAAAGTTTCATTTCTGTAATTCTTACATCATAATTGATTGTATCCTTTGTTTGTAGATTTCCTAAATTAAGTATAAAAAAACATTTATTTTTTTACCTCTCATCCTGTATGCAAGTTAAAGCCTAACCCTGATCTCAGTAGGAAGCTGCCAATGGGCGCTTGAATGAAAGTCACTCTTCTGTCCTACAGCGAGGTCAAGCTTTTACACCTGGCCATAACCACATGGGGCCACACTGCACGGCTTTGGCAATGTCAGATAAGGAGCTGCTTAATTAAAATGCAAGCGGCAAAGCTAGATAAATTACACAACATGTAACCTGATATATACAGTAGCAGTTCATATTAGTCAGATATAAATTTTATGTTCTGTTTGTAGCAATAACTCATTATAATTTAAGGAACCTCCCAGCTGCATACTGGAGAATACACTGACTGTATTTATCATTTGAATGTATCTATTGAAATTTTGGTGAGCATGTATTGCCACTATCACACCAGAGGATGGCAGAGTGGCTGATGAGACTTTGCTTCATGATGCTTGGCTTTCCAACTGCGGTTGCTTTGCATGCAGGGGACAGATTAAACAGCAAGCTTTATGTTCCATTAAGGGCTTAAAAGTGTGCTTATTTTCAAAATGTTACACCTCACATAAAACCGTTCAGCATCACAAAAATCATATAAAAAATGTCCTCTTTGAATGACACCTGGCGTCACATTTTAATATTATCTCAGATCATACTCTTAAGATGTAACCAAGAAATAAAAAGTGTTTACATAAATATTTAAACATAATACAGGTCAATCTATGTTGATGCAACCAGGAAGGAGCAACATACAGCTGATCTAATCTCAAATTGTCTCAAATTTTTATTTTATATGAAATATACAAAATTTATAAAATACTATCTTGTGGTTGTAACTCAGTGTATCTGCTCTGTCCAGGTCTTTGGACTCCACAAGCTGTCTTTGCAGCCAGACAAGGCATTGTTTGATCCTCTTGGCAGCCAGTGATGCAGCACGCTAATGAAGAGGTAATGAGCCAGCGGATCCCTACGATCTGCAAAGGGGCCACAGTGCAAAAGTTTACGTTCCCAGGACATGGAGAGAGAGCATGCAGAACAAGCTGCAGGATGAAAGCTGGGCCTGAGTCGACCGCAAGGATCTACCGCCACAGAGGGGATTACAGACACCTACTTCCAGCTTAGGCTAGACTTTTTGAAGTTTGGGCATTGGAGAGGAGAGATCCTTTTGCCAGAGTCCTGTTTGATTCTGGTGGGAGTCCGTTCCTAATCCCCCCTTCCCGTTCTCACCTTCTGCCTGATCCACTGCAGCCTCTCGTCCCAATGGTCCGGAATCATTATCCACCTTGGCCAAGGGGGCTACCCCTCATTAATTTCCCTAAGCAGATTACAGAGTGTGCGTTTGTTGTTGTTGTTTGAGCCATCTGATTTGCCTAAGCCCTTTGTTTTTTCATCTGGTTTACACTTTAATGCCCCCCGAATGAGATTCAATGACTGTGGGATCAACCTGACCCACAGGCGATGCAGCAAAGAACATAAGAGCAATGGCAAGCTAGAGGGGGTGGATCAAGGAAGGAAGCACTTCTTGTCTGTGCAGATATGTTCAGGAGGAGGAGACAAGTGTTGACTTAACCTTGACTCATCTCAGTTTAGTGGAGCTAAACACTGGCAGCAAGACTGGATCTTCCTCTAGACCAACGGCCCATTATTCTGCTACTCGGTACAGCAGATAGTTAACCAAATGGGCCTATCATATCCTTACTGCGTCTGAAAAATTAACCACTAGAACAATGTGGTCAGTTGGCAGAACACTCACTAGCCCCTCGGTGAATTTGGCTCTGTTACTGCCATCCAAATCTGAAGAGGAATTATTTTGTGATGACCGCTCAGTTGCTTGGGTTGCTCCATCTTCTTCATGTGACATCTCATTAGTAAGATGAACACTCTCTGACACGGGTCCAGCAGCACTTGGCAGTCCCATACGTTCTCCCATCTGACACACCTTTCACACATCATTATCAGCGATTATCCGCTATGAACTCAACCTTACATAATTAATCCAGCTTTTTAGAAGCAAGGTGGAAGGGAATGCTGGCCTTCAATTAAAATATATAATATAATAATTTTTTCATGTCCAATTTTAACATTGAGCATTAAAGTTTGATCAGAGTTAAACAACATCACAAAAATAGATGAATTTGTTTGTTTAAACAAAGCAAATAGTTTTTCCAGGAGACTAGGTCTAAGGTTTAAAAGATCAAGGTTAAAACAGACAAATGAATCACACTCTAGCACCACAATCACAGACACATCACCTCTTTCCAGAAACTAACTGGTCCCTGCAGCAAACAATTCCACATAATTAATCTGACAAAGCTAAATGTAATTGATTGATAAGAGGCAGAAGGGCCAGTGCTATCCTTTCTCTGGGCTGTCTCAGAGCGCAGACGGACAGTGCAGCTGTCATCAACAGACCAGACTTTATCAGGTGGTGGGATCGAAGTATAGTCCTTTTGGAGAGTGGCCAACATCACCCATGTGGGAGATGGTTGAAAAGGCAGAGCTAATGGGATGTCTTGTACAGCCATCTTCATCTAGATCTAACGTTTTTAAGGTCACAACTGGCTCAACATTTGTCCTCTTTTCAAAATGGGTGAATACACCGGGACAAGGAAATACAACAAATTGTCTGCTCTACTGAAATTTACATTTTTAATTATATTTTATATGTTTGTCAAATCTCTACACAGTATAGATCAAGAAGCATACAATCATGACCCCAGACATATTTCTTGAGAACAGTAAAAGATTTATTGTCAAAAACATTGTCTTGTTTAATTCACATTGTCAGAGCTGATGTGCACCTGGACAATGTTGTGGCCAGTTTTTTCCTGCCCGGCAATCACAGCATGCCTGTCTGTGTATATCATTTCATTGCACAATCCAAACAACAAACTGAATTACAGGGAGACTTGTTTTGAAACAGCAGCATGACCTAGGCTGTTGCCCTTTGTTTAGACTAGGGCAAAAAAGACATAACAACATGGAAGAAACATTTATAGAGACACACACACAAAAAAAGTTTGCATATGAGTGGCACTAGCTGTAATTGGTTGTCTTTTAAAACATCATATTAGCAGGGGCAGCTGGTATAAATGGGCTAGGTGGGATAAATGCACTTCCTCTTATGTAGGCTTTTCAATGTATTTTTGAACATTTAGCATTTACATTTACTTTATAAAAACTTCTATTTCCAGTCTCTTTCGTAAAGAACATAATTTTTGCCTCAGTCTTTAGTCGTGTGATAAAACATTGCAGTATTTAGTGGAAGATATTGCTGAAAATTATTAATGTTTGTGTAAAAGAGAAAGAGATTGTTTGACATAATCTTTAGTTGTGTTAAGTAAGTTTTTTTCATATACTGTCTCTATAACTTCATGTCCCAATTCTATTTATTAGTCTGTATGGTTAGGTTTTATTTTTGGCATCCAGGTTTTTCTTGTGCATTGCAAATATCATCAGCTTAGAAGGTAAAGGCTTGTAAACAATCCTTTAAGTCTTAATGTCAGTACATTTAGAGAAAGTTGGAACATAGACATTAGAAATATATTGTGTGATTCAGATTATTATCAATATACAAATACAAATCAAATAATGAATACCATTAGATTTATAATGTTTTGGAGTTCCAAACTAAAAAAATGGAAATCATACCCTTTTCACTTTTTCTCCTCAGAGCTGTCTACTTTAGTCACTAACTTGTTTTACATCTGGACAAGTGCTGATGAACTGCCTGCTGCACACATTAACTACCCATGACAAGCAGGGGATTATCTACCTAACTTTTATTGGTAGGCCATAAAATAACTTCTCCATAATCTAGGCCTTTAGGGATATTTGAGTAGACACCAGTGATAATGTAATATTTAGTGTCCATGTTTGTTTGTCCATCTTTAACACATGTTTTTCTTGGCTCTCAGGGAAGCTGGGGTAGATTCTCCCTGGGGTCTGGGTCCTTCCACTGTCGAGCTAAACAGAGGGAACATGTGGCATGGAGGTTGTGTGGACTTCCATAGCGGCCCGCTCTTCAGTGGGACGGTGAAGCTGCAGGCAGGGATGTAGACTGCCTGATGGCCTCACCCCACTGATCCCACAAATTTGGTAAACTTCATGGAAATTTAATAAGTGCTGCTGCTTTGAGTTTTTCTGCTTTGAGCCACAGAGCCCAGTACTAGAGCTGGAAGGCACATGTGTGATGGTTTAGCCACAGACACTTGCTGGCCTATTTCTAAGGCAGACAGAGGAAAGTCCCTCTTAGTGCTGCAGTGCTTAGCCTGAGAAGAAACTGTGACCCCAGGGACATTCTGCTTCAGCCAATATAGACTCTGTATATCCTGAGGGGTAATAATATGCCGCACTGGCCCAGGCCTGTTTTATTTCCCCTTTCCTCTTTCTCTCTCTTATGCCCCCCCTTCAAAGGCCCTGCTCAGCTGCTCCTGCCAGGCTACAGAGCTCTTTGAGTTAAAAGGACAGCGATTCTCATTTGAAATCACTGCCTTTGCTCCCTTGTCTCTCTTTTTTCAAGGGCTGGCCTCTGCTGGCTGCACCACACTGAGTAGTGCTCTGCCATGACAACTAAATAGGCCCCCTAATACCACTTCATAAAGCCAAGGAGTACCCTCCAGGCAAGAAGCTGTAAATTAAAGACATAAATGTTGCATTCGTGGATAGCGCAAAGACTGAGCCTTCCAACCAAACCAAAGACTGGTTTAACAGTCCAAGATTAATGACAACTAAGCAGTCATAATTGATAGGCATGTCCTATACGGTGAGAAATGAATGGAACCCCTAGTTATGGGGACTGCTAACATGAATAGTTGCATTGTGCTTGATGTCAACAAAGTGTAATGATAATAGCAAGGACAATTATGACACATCATAACCACCAGTGTTGTGCCTGAACGCGTTCATTGAACGATAGTTCATGAACGCGTTCATATTTTGGGCGAACGTGAACTGAACGTGCGGTATTACTGCCTAATGAACGTAACTGTGAACTCATTCATTCTGGTGTCTGTGAAGGGCACGCTCTCACAGGTTAACTTCGTTCAATAGGGTGCCAGATTTCTAAAGAGCCTTCCAGGCGAAAACCCGGCTAAAACACACCACAAACGGGTCTCAATATGTAGCGGAAAAACACCAAATCTGGCAACACCAGCCACCAGTATCCCGCCGTCCGCCGCATGCGTGACGCGTCATCAAAAAAAAAAAGCATGGAGGCGACAGCAGTAACAAGGCGTATGATCATTTAAAATAATTGTATGATTGCACCTTAATGATTACTGTCCTGTTTTTCTTTGAATAATTCCTCATTAAAAAAGACCATTCAAGCAGCACGTTTTCCTCATGTTTTTGAGAATGTACTGTAGGGTTGAAAGCTGCAGCTGCTACTAGTGTGGAGTGAATGGACAGCAACAAAGCATTAAAGCAACAATGGGGAAATGCTGTCCCCTCAATGCTAATGTAAACCCTTGTTTGATAAGGATTTAAAATTGGATATGAAGATGAAATCTGACACATAGATTCATTTATAAAACTGATAAAATAATTGCTGTCTGCAATTCTACTGTATATGGGCTGTGTCAAGTATTTGGAAAAATAATTGCTCACAGCAACATATGAAAAAAAGAACTAAAAAAAGTTTGTTTTTGGAACTGTGAACTTAGTTCAAAATTTTGAAGTTTGAACTATGAACTGAACTAGTTCATTTTAAAATGTGTGAACTGAACTTTGAACTAGTTCTTGTAGAAAGTGAACTTTCCCAACACTGATAACCACATGCACTTAGCCTGGAATGCCACAGATTCATTTTAGAGTCTCATCACACAGTTGTGTCTATCATCACAGCCATGTAACAGTTTATGGCAAACTCATAAACAGTTAGGCTTCCCTCAAATGGTTTACCTTGTCATTCTACATTTTCAAACAAAGAGTTCACTCAATAATGACAGACAAGCGGGAAGGACAGCATGAAAAGGGAATTCATCTGGCTTTTGCAAACACACACAGAAAATGATGTTATTTATTTAGTCTAAGTTCCTTGTTGACAGACAACAATGAGCAGGCACCTACTGCAGCAGGATGTCAACAGTTGAAGAAGAGCACTATAAGAGAGATAAGAGGACTTCTTCATTCGGTGTCCTTCTTTCCTATGTCTGTATTCCTTCTTTTCTCTCTCTGTCTGCTGCTGATGGGACAAGGCTAAGCAGATGTACTGTATGCAACCATCATTTACGCATCAAACAGTCTGTAACACAACAATTCCTCATTTCATTTTTCACATCATTGTTTCCCCTCTTTAGCCTGTCATAGGAGTCTGCGGTGTTGTGACGGCAGGGGTGAGATAAGAGGGCAGACAAGTGCATAGTGGAATGATGCTGGGCTTCTCCAAGGGGATGTTTGGCTTTGTAATTTCACCCTTGAAATTCGTGATTACAAACGGGACAACTTTTTTTAATTTTCTCTTTTGTCTGGATTCAGCTGGCTGACAGTCTGCCCTAGCAGCCAGGCCTTTTAATCAATCACCTAGATAATCAAATGTCACTGGCTATCTGCTCCATGTAATTACTTTTGCAATTAAAAATCAATCTCCAGTCACCCCGTCTAATTAGTGGGATGGCAGATCTTCATCTAGATTGATTTTATAATACATATTGACTTCAAATGCCACAACATTGCAATATTTCCTTATTTTCATGCTGTGGAGCATCAAAATGACAGAGATAATGTGAAGCTGTGAGTGAGGCTGCTGTGATTGTGTTTACTAGAAATAGGCCTCCAATGTAGGAAAGATTCACCTGCAGTTCTAGTCTTTAGTGACTGTTTGTAAAAAGAAAGATAATGTTTTATTGTTAAGTGACTTTTGAGAATTCAATACAAAATGATTCAAGTTTTTGCAATAGATGAAAATGTAAGCTCAACATACAGTACAACACACACAAATAAGTGAACATAATTCATAACTCATCATGGTGTCTAAAACAAATAACACTGGAGGAAAATCATGGAATAAGTGTGCTCAGCACATCCAGTACATCATGACACCAAGGCAATCGGCTGTGGCAAGAATAAACAAATACTCCACCAAAGGCAGCTTCTATCTAAACTCCCTTCTCGCTTTTAGCAGATTTGTTCCCAGAGAAAACAGACAGATGTGTCCATCTGAAAGACATCATAATGGCCCACAAGCTCACCATTGGGGACAAGCATGTGACAGGCGTGTATGTGCACACTGCCCTACTGTGTCTATCTGTCTCTCATCTCCACCTCTTTGCCTTCAGGGACATTTACAATAGTGACAGGTCCAATAATGAAGCTTTCCAATGTAGGCTTATTTATACACAGAGGCATGCACCCAGAAAACACGCTAAGAAAGATACACACTAACATGCAAAAACACACATGCCGGCACAGCCTCAGGGAACATGCCACTCACGAACAAGCCAAATAGTGCAGCCTACTGGGAGACATGAAGCTCAAGGACCAACTATGTGCAGAACCTTCAGAACCCCACAATCCAAATGTCAGGTACAAAAGCTGCCACACTCTTAATATATTTCAAATACGTAGACAGCTACAATTTCTTTCTAGGTTGTAAAACATATATATATATATATATATATATATATATATATATATATATATATATATATATATATATATATATATATATATATATATATATTTCTTCTATTAGGTGATGGAGACAAATTGTTTAATTCTGTGCATCAGACATATGAACAGTGACCTCTTTCTCCTTGGCAGATTTTAATAGAGCGCTCTAGAGTCTGTAGTGCCTATCCAGACTGGCTCAGTGATTAAAGAATGGATTGAAACTTCTTATTGCCCTAGGGGGTGAGAGTGAGGGCAGAATGGTTGAAAAGAAATAAAAGAGAGTTAATTCTAGCTTACATAACACAGATTTGGCACTGTAGCTTTCTATAAGACACTAAAAACAAAACAAGAGCATGTCTCTGGGCACATACGGTACAGAGGGTGTGATTGGCTTGTGTTGGTCTGCAGCCTGTGCTATCTCCCAGTGAGACCAGTAGTACGGGCAGCACTTATCATGTGTTGCCTGCAGCCACCAACAAGCAAAAAAAGAAAGAGGAGAGAAGGCCCCACCACAGTTGAGGAGTAATTAATCACGATGGAGTGGGAACTGTCAAATCCCCAGGTCTTTTGAACTGATAATGCTGCCCACCACAATTTAGCCTGATGGAGATGAGATTTTCTTTTCACCTCTGGCAAAAAACGAAGAAAATAAAGTGGAAAATGTGGGATTGTGTGGAGGCTGGTGAGGTGAAGCAACACATATAATTTTGATCAGAAGCCACTTGTGTACTTAATGATGGCTTTGCTCCTCGTAAACCTGATGTCCTTATCAAGTCTAAGTGTCCCAATCAATATGTTTCCTGTCTCCTGTAATAGCAACTCACTCCAGCAACATATTCCCCAGTTGCTCTCCGTCTGTGTTACAGCAGCATCCGTTATTACCAGTGTCAGGATTTATTTTGATGCTTAAGCTATAATTTTTTTCATATATATATAATTTTTCTGCTAAATAGCTGGAGAATAACTGCCGCACTGTAATCACCACCACACTAAAATACACATAAAGTCCCATGTCATGTCTTAGCATGATTTGAATTTAAAACCAAAGCAAAATTGCATGGGAACAATAAAGAAAATTATTAGAAAATGCAGGACAAGTGGCATGACTACTGGCCAAACTATTTGGAAAAAAATATCAAAGATATGTGCATGTTTAGTTTGTTTGGTTTTAATCCTACGACTCCCATGGTCAATGTGCTCTTAGGTCCCAGAGTTCATGACCTCTGACAGTGGTTCATGACACTAGACTGAGGCCCTGTAAGCACTGGCTTTAAGGCTAACAGGCTGCCAGACCTCTTAACAAAGGAATGTTTTCCTACTCTCCTTTAAAAACACCATTCCAAGCAGCTTTATTGGCAGATTGGATGTCCACAACAAATAAGCATAATGGCAATCTGGAATTCATAGGTGATAAAAGAAGCAGTGCAGCTACAAATAGAAAGGGGCTCACGCCAGGAGAAGGAAAAGATGAAAGACTCTCAGCTGCCCTGACTTGTCTGGGCCCTTATCACCAATGTCTATTGTCAGACCGAGGCAGAACTGGACTATACGCTGCTCTAAGGGCCTGTCTTAACACTTTACTCCCATTTATGTTTACGTAATGTCTCACATGTAGGCTTGCAAATGTGCAATAGGGAAAATTATAATAAATATGAAATGTCATGTACAGTATTGTTCAAAATAATAGCAGTACAATGTGACTAACCAGAATATGCTAGTTTTTTTGTATATTTTTTATTGCTAAGTGGCTAACAAGTTGCTAAGTGGCTAACAAGTTACCAGTAGGTGCAGTAGATTCTCAGATAACAAACAAGACCCAGCATTCATGATATGCACGCTCTTAAGGCTTTGCAATAGGGGAATTTGTTAAAAGGGTTGTGTTCAAAAAAATAACCGTGTCTGCAGTTGAAATGTTGTTGAGTGTAAAAACTCAAAACTACAGTCAAAACTACTGTATAAACTACATCACACAATAAATGACTTGTTACTTTGTTAATGTGAAGTCGGTGATAGGTTTGCGTGAAGTGCAGTTGTGTCAAAATAATAGAAAGGGATCTTGTTAACAACATATTAACACTAAATATGTTGTAATTTAACTTTATTTTATTTTGATAAATTATTTTGTTCAATTAAAATGTAATTTCAAAAAAGGTAATAAACATCAATATCCAAAAGCCTAAAGAGACAAATGCAGTCTTGTTAACACTGAAGATGTATTCTTTTTACCATTTGCTCTGACTTTAAGTTCTTTGGTGGGAGAACATTTGCCGATGGAATACAGGTTTCCTTTTTATTGCTGTGACATATAGTCAATACTCAATATAGTTCTTGACATCCTAAGGCACAATAGAAGCCACTTGTGTATAAAGAGTGTCAGCGAGTTATTTTGACCCCCTACTGTAATCATGACCTTTCCAATAACATGACTCCCCCACAGAGTCTCATTCCCTCAAGGCTTTTTCAACTCAGGCCTAAACTGCATTACCCCCAGCCAGCATTCACAGCTCAGCAGCTTCTAAACCAGCTAGTATTGACAAACAATGAAGCACATATCCACACATGCATGGATATGTTGGGCAATAAAATCCTACAGAAAACACACAGACACACAATTCTGCTTCTATTTGTACTTGAACAGGGCTTGCATCCTCAGCTCAAGGGAACATAGCATGTAACCAGCGATATCATGCATAAATGAAAGGGAAAATGATATGGCATGCATTTCATTCTTTTTTAAGATTGCGTCTCCAGGTCATTGACTAAATAATTAGGCGATTGAAGTGACAGATTAAAGGCAGATTGGAAGTGACTGTCAAAGCAGGATAATGTTTCCCTAATCAGCATGGTCGGAGAAATGCAGATTGTGAAATTTTCCAGCTACTTCCTTAGAAAAATGCATTTCACTTCTGATTAGAGGTGATTAGTGTGTTGGAGAAGGAGAAAGGGGAGCAGGGCCTTATGCCCCCAAGTTCCTGAGGCCAAAAAAAGGAAAGAAGGAGACAGTGGAGGGGTTGGGAGGCAGAGGTGCATTGCCAGGACCCATACACATAAGGCAGAGCCTGAGAGGGTAACTGGAAATGACTGAGCTGGAAAGAGTTAGCAAGCATACAAAAAATGAGGATGATTTAGGAGTAGATAAGCTTTAAAGAGAAGGAAATCACGCAAGAGGAAGTGCACGATTGCTCTGTGTCTAGTCTCATAAGGCAACAAAGAGGGAAGTGAGACTTGCATATCACAATATTTCAACTGGTGCATCATTTATATACCAGCCATGACAAATTTGTCAGATTTACGCTGGCCACAAGCTTACGAGGTAAACTCTTCCCATGGTATTCCAGGTAATTGTTTCTGAGCATCAGCATTACAGGAGGTTAAATCAAGAACAGATGTTAAGTTTAAAATACAGCATGATCAAAGCCGAGCCACTCAAGATCTATACACCAGCAAATGATGATGAATGGCTCTCTGCAGAATTGTTAGTTGTGCACAAATGTAGCGAATTTCAAAGGTTGCAGTAGAGGTTGGGGGGTCATGTGGGAGGAGAGTGAACACCAGGGAGCAAAAACAGTGTCCAAACTCATTGGGATGATCCTCTGCAGAAGGTCCACACGATTAAGTTCCTACAGCAGGAATCACAGTTCGGACAATGTGTAATTGATTTCCCCAAAGGCTCAGAGAGCACTCTTTGTGATCCCTAGGATAACCACGCCTGTGAAAGTTTGCTTTTCTCCCAGGCTTGCAGCCACAGCTGAATGACATCATCACCTGTCATGCATTTTTAGTTTTATCTCTGAAAGATATATTATCCGTGTGCCTGGCTCTGTTAGTGGAGATCAAAGGGACTGCTCTGTTCAGGCACCATATTAAAGTGAAACATGATTTGGCTACAAAAAAATAATATGTTTATTTCAAGATAGATTTTATTATCTACATAGTTTAACTGGCCTGATTTAATATCTTATAATGTTCTTTTTATTTTTATTTTTTATATATATTCAAACATGTTCTTATTCCATTCTTTGGTAATGTACCAATGTTGGATCACAGACCAATTATGCAGTTTAGGACACTGGCTACTGGATCAGCCAAAGAACAAAGTTCTAACTCATCCATTACTGTTAGAAAGGTTGAATTATTTAAACTTTTTTTGGATGGGGGTAAATTGTAAATGAATGTTACATGCTGTACATACAGGTACTAGATTGTATTTCTTGTACAAGTTATAGCTCCTGACTGCATAAATTCTAACATATAAAGGTCTTTAACACATAACACACATAACATGTACCTTTATCAATTCCCCACTGACAATTATTGTAGACATTCACTTCCTCTTTGCTCTCATGATGATCTGTCCAGTAGGATCGTTAGCTGGTGTGAAGCGTCACGCTCAGAGGGAAACCAGACAGAAGGACACATGTTTGTGCACTCCTAAATGAAGTGTGACCGCAGTGCACCTCTGAAGCAAGCAGTTTGGGCTGGGGGTTATTATGGGACCGGACAGCAGGGGGTGGGCACTGTGATAATTTAATGTGAACTGGCTTGATAAATCACAGTGTTGTTACCTTGACTTTAGTATCTGTTTATGTCTCTACAAATTGAAACCCCACTGGCATAAGGGGCTGTGGTACAGCCACACTCTGGCCCCCAACAATTAGTTCAAGGTGGGGAGAGTTTAGAAGGCCAGCTCTCATTGGCCATCTCCCTGGCTGTTTTGTCTACCCCCACTGAAGCAAAAAGCCATGGACATGTGTAAGTAATAAAGCCAAAGGTCTGCCTTTCAATGCAGCCTGAGTGAAAGGAATGCAGAACAAAACTATAAAATAATAATGGGCACCAGGAAGAGGCAAGGTAGGGCAAATGGCAGTGCAGAGGGGGGCAGCAAGTTGAGGGGAGGTGGTGGAGGGTGTTAAGGTGGGGTAGAGTCTCAACACTGAGCTCACTTCTGACACTTGGATATGCTGTTAAAGGCAGAGCGTAGCAAGCCCAGGCTGGCACTACATCAAGAGAATGACCAATGAAGGCCAAAGGCCAGTTTGACCTGGGAGCTAAGCTGCTGCTAAGCCTCTTAAAGCAAGAGGAGAGGTGCAGTAACAGGGAGACAGACAGATGGAAAAGAGAGAGACAGAGAGAAGGTAGTGGGGTAGTAAGAGTAATTGAGACTAAAATAAGATAATATCACTCACAACCTTCTCCTCTTCTGTGATATTCAAAGGTGCTGGTAAGAAAGACAGTCATGTAAACAGTAAAAAAGTCAGAAGAGAGAATGTTAGGTATCTAGTATGGTATTGTCACACAATAGAGCATACTTCATCTAATGCTAATAAACATCATCCCCGAAGCCTGTTTAAAGGTTTTCATAATCACCGAAAATAAACTACAATCAGAACAATGAGATAGACAGATGGATTCCTGAGGCGTTTATGTACTTTAAACATTTTCCCTCAGAAGCCACCAATTTAACATGTGCTTGTCAACACAGTGACACCATTCTTTCAAATGAAACGCTAATGCGCTGATCTGAGCGCATGGCGCCACTTTCTGTTCGTGATATCTGAGGGTTTGATCAAAAGAGTTTGTTGAATTCACTTCAGTGTATACCTCAGCAAATAAGTGGAAATCATCACAAGTACTCACATGACAAGGATACAAACACAGTAGAGCTACTTCCAAACCAAAGGAAGTATGACAAACTAAAGCAAACACTAGAAGAGGGAGAATCAGCAGACAGCAATGACAACGAGATGAGGAAAAGGGAAGACAAAACAACAGGAGATGACTTTGAAAAAGTTCAACTGATCTCCTAAAAGGAAAGGGACATATCTCATAATGCTACAAGAAAGGAAATGCCAACTGTGCTCACCTCTCGATCTTATCACGGGAATGCATGAAATTAATAGTGACATCATGTTGCTTGGTCAACAAATACAGATTGGTTGATGAAGACAAATGGTCACGGTGATGGCCAGTTGTTGGCTTTCACCAGGATATGCCATTTTTGGGCAGCCTGTACTTCCAGCTTGTGAAAGGAATGGGAGCTTTCTAAGCCAAACCTGTTCAAATGCCATTTTTTTTCTTGTGAGGATTGCAACTAAAGCTTTAGAAATTATAATACTGTTAAATACTTGCAGCTGTCACATTGATACAAAAAATTAGGAACATTCTTTTCTTCCAGTGTTTCAACGTGCCAGCTTGTGTGAAAGTGATTAAATAAAATATAAAATGGTAGAGAAGGTTAGAGAATGTAGTTAAATGAGCTGAACTTGTCTCCTTTTTTCTCACAATGTTGTGCACTTTAGCCAGAGACACTGTTTTCATTAATCTTAAAATTCTATGCAGCTGGTGCAAATAGTTTCTTTGATTTAGCAAATATCTCAGCACATCTAGCGTTGTGTGCTTCAAAGGTGCGTGAGCAGATATCAAAGAGTTCTCTGGAATTGTCTCTCCATGGCAGCCACAGTGTGAAGCACAGGTAAAATCTACAGAAAATAGAGTGCTGATATTGTAGTACAAGCTACAACAGCACCTGACTGAGATCATAATTGAATGAATTAACAAATTCCAAAGATTCGTTGTATCCATATCATTGGGAACCAATATTTATTATGAGTTTTAAATAACATTTTCTGAAGTTAACAGTTCCCCAGCCAAAGTAGAAAGCCAGGTTTTAGCATCATTAACATGAAATATTGTGACAGCAATAACCTAGAACACAGATATCACATTAGCACACACTTTTATTAACTTTATTAAAGTAAATTGGTGTCAGTTTTGTGATGTGCATACTTAACTATGCCACCATATGCTTGGAGACCTGGGAACTTTCCAAACCGCAAGATGGTGGCTGAAAGACATAGATCAATATGGCACCCACCCAGTAAAAAAAACAAAACAAAAAAAAAAATGTCAAGGGGACGGGGACTAAAATGTGGAACCAGACAAGCAAAACTCTTTTGAGATTTGAGATGATGCCAGGGAACTTTACCGATAGGCAGTTTATCCACACCGTGTAGGCAACTGAACAATATTTCAAAGACTACAGAAACAAGTATCTGGCTGTGAAATAATTACAATGTAGGATGGCGAGGGAGCAAACTGCTCCATTTATGTTCAAGTCCACAAGCTGGTATGGAGTACATCACTCGCATAGTCCCACAGGTATAAAATGTTCTCAGTTTCATGGATAAATAACAAAGATCTGACATCAGATAAAGGCATTTGGCTCTTTGGAGAGTGGGAAGCCCACTGTAGCATTAGAGGCTGTCCTTCACTAGTGGAACCATTCTCCTCACTTGGCACTTACATAAAAGCACTTTCTACTCTAGTGTCCTCGCACATGCATAGACAGACATACACAAATATGCACAAGCATCCACAAACAATACAGGAAGTATGCCTGTCATGGACATACAGAGAAAGGAGACAGCAAAAACAACTATCTGTCAACAGGAATAAGAAATAGAACAATTGAAAGAGGGTCTGGATGAGAAAGGGAGACACAGAGAGTGTAGGACAAAGGCAACGTCAAAATGCACTAGTCTGCAGAGGAAAAATTTGTAAGGGAGCTGAAACTGTGTGAATGCTGTCACTATCCCCATGAACATAAGGCAGAGTGGACAAGCTGGTGTCGCAGAACGCTTTCAGGAATAGAACTCTAAAGACACAGAGTATGGATCAATTTAAGCTTAGCAGTGTACAAAAAATAGATAAATGCACAAATGCAAAACTGTGGGATTATAAATAAGTAAACAATCAACTATACATCAAATATAGATGGATGTTTTAAGTGTAAAAGTGTAAAAGTGTAAAAACTAACAACAACAATGTTCCACCTTTAGTCCACAGTTGAACCAAGTCTACTGGACTTTAAGATGTGAAAATGACCTAAAACGAAAAAAACTGAACCTAATGCAAAAAAACAAGCTTAACCATAGATGGTTTAAGTTTAAGTTTAAGTTAAGTACTTAACTTCTTTGGTCCAAAGCTAAAAAGAAACTGTGAGATGAGAGTGAGAAGAGTGAGCCAGAGAGCAAAATTAACCCAAGGCCTTCAGGGCCATACTACAAGAGAAAAGATAAAAGGGCTTATTAATAGCCCTCAGATTTACATGCACTAAGTGGATGTTTATGTTGGAACTTGCTGCTCATGTGTGAACATCCAACAACTGTAAACAGTGCCATTCAGGTCCCATTTCCTTTACATCACTGATATTGTTTCAACTCACAAAATAGTCAGCCAGTTTAAAAAACACCATTTGGGCATTATCTTTTAAGTGGTTCCATGGTTTGCTCTCCCCCGGGCGGTAATCAAGAAGCATTGTGCACTTCCTCTTGTGCCTCGACATGTTACACTGACTTCTGTATACACAGCGAAGAAAAGGGTCAACAAACAGTAGCTGGATCACAGTGATGGCTTGGCATGTGGTATAACATGCTTCTTTCCCATACACAATTGTTTAGCACCAAAGGAAACAAAAATGAGAAAAAACAGAAAGAAAACCAGGAAATTTAGACTTTAGTCTTGTTTTCAATGGAGTGGTATATTTCGGCTAAGATTCCATTACCAAAGGAATCTGAAGCATCCCCAAAAAGCATGGCATACCTATGTAAGGTATGGTACCATATATTTTGAGGATGCTTTGGCCTCTGGTCCCAAGTAGTCTGCTTTTAAAATGGTGGAGTGTAACATTCCAGTCAAAACCTTTTCATATAAACTGTGGGAGAGGGGGGATGGAGCAGGTTATCCAATAACCAAAAAGTTGGCTGTTCAATTCCCATTTCACCCTCCTTGCCTCCACAGCCACGGACACCTGACTGAAAAGTGCCTACATACTGTAAACTCTAATCCAACATTATCATAAGAAATGTATTGTCTTGTCCTTATGAGTCAAAATTCAAGAGATGCTGTAAAAAAATGTTGTGCTTAGACTACTGCTTGTGTGATGTTACTGTTTACGTAGCCGATGTTGCTCCTGGACCCAGTACAGTGGAAATGCAAGTCTATTAAGTGTTTGACATCCCGCACTGTGCCATACTGAGCTGACCCATACTGTACCACTTCAGTAAAAACAATGCTTTTCAGACATTTATTTGTCCAAATAAAGACCAAAATGCACCTGGTTTTAGTGCAGACCTGGGTACCTGAGTACTGTGTTCATACAATATTAATTTTAATTAAAATAATTTATGATCAACAAACTTTAGTTTGTTCAGATCAAGTAGTATTCCCTCAACAACTATAAAGAGCACGACTCAGGAGGATTGGGGTTCATGAGAAGGCATACAGTGTATGTCTGTAACACCTACTGCTTTTTTATTGGACATGTATAAAATTAACAACAGTCAAGAGATTTAATAGTATGAGAGACTGTTTCCAACACCAATTTCCAATTTGCGGTCAGTTGTATAGTCCAATAAAACTTTAAAGGACTGATTAAAGAAGATTTGTCACTTTACAGGATACAAACTTTTCCAATTAATCATCAAGCTTTAAGCCCAATGTGTGTCTCTAATAAACCACAATACGCACCAAAGCGAAGTGTCACTACTTTTGAAATATAATGTTATACTGTTATTTTCCTGTTAAAATATGTAGCCCTGCAGAAGTACAGCATTGTTAAAATAACATTGAATGCTATTTGCTTTATCATTGAGTTACTACCAATTAACCACCAATACCATAACTATTAAAGAAATAGACATGTTTTGTTATTGCTTAGACTTTAAAGTAATAAAAATGCCCAAATTTTAAAACATCCCATGAACAAAAGATCATCTCTGTGTGGCACAACTACACACGCACTCTTAGCCTCACACTTTGTGTATTACGTTTTGCAAAACACTACAGACTATTTTCTGTGTTAGTCACATCAGACAAAACTGTATGTTTTGTAGATTTTTGTGCTACTACTGTCAACAAAAACATAACTTTCAGTTAGCATGAAGACACAGCTGACCAATTGGATATATGTGATATATATGGGTGGCAGTAGCTCAGTGGGTAGAGCAGTCGTCTTTCAATCCGAAGGTAGTTGGTTCGATTCCCACTCTCCCCACAGTTAATACTGTCGTTGTGTCCTTGGGCAAGACACTTAACCCACCTTGCCTCCAGTGACCAGTAATACTGGTAATTACTGTAGAACAATGTAAGTCGCTTTGGATAAAAGCGTCTGCCAAATGAATAAATGTAAATATAAATACTTTTTAGTTTTCACCATACATATTCCCCTTTTATGAATCCCATTCAGTAATCTATTTCTGCTGGGTACTGTACATGACCATCAGCCCTATGAATGAGCCAGTCTTTTCAAGGCCATGCAAGCAGACTGTGGTGACGTAGACTCAGAGGCGTGCCACTCCAGTTGACTTCTTTCGATGTTTGTCTACAGAAGGCATTTTGTTATGGCATTGACAAGGCCCCATGGTTGGAGATTAGATGGGCAGTAATGTCAAAATTGTATTTTTCAGTTTGTTAAAGGTGACTTTGTGATGGCCATAGTAAATACAGTTTTTGTTTACATCAATGCACTGCCGTCATATTTACCACATACTACAAATGAGAATTTTTAACGCATATCTCTAGTAGAAATGTGAAAAATCCAATACATTTTAACTGCAGTGGTAATTTGTTGTAATAGTTTACAAATTAAATGAATTAATGAATTAATTTGATAATTATATATAGCATCTATATATATATTTTTACCCCTGTCATTGTTGATATTGTGGTTCTGAAATCTGCCATATCCATTTTATTTGTAGCACACATGGGTGAGTGTAGAGGTGTTAATGGACTGGTTGACATAAGGATCATGTTAAGGATTCCACCCTTGAGTGTTCCCTAAGTGTGTTAGGACACTGCGGCTTTGTTCTGCCAAGACATCAAAGGGCCATCCCAAACTATTTGAACAATGACTTCCATCTATATATAGAGGAAGTGATGGACGAAGAGAGCCGGCATGTATGAGGTCATTGTCAGAATACAAGGCACATCTTTGCCAACATCCATCAGGTGATGAGAGAAGTGCAAATACTTGTTCTCCTCACATACAGAGTCAGTGACAAACCTCTGAATAGATGCACCAGCAGACACATAAGAGGGCTAGGTCACCTTTAGAAGTAACTTTTGGTCTTTTGCCTGCTTAAGCACTCACTGTCCATTTAGTCTCAGCAGGGTCAGGTGCTGTAGCATATGAGCCCGAAGCAAGATGAGATAATTGAGAGATTACGCTCCCATATCAGAGATTAGGATGACTTTCTCTGATTTGAGTCAGGGATACTGCCTTGGCCTGCACCCTAAGACTTATGCATAATGCCATTAGTGGAGTTTTGTTGACAGCAGGCAAAGGTAAATGAGGCCCCACTTTAATCAGTGGCATGCCGAGCTGGTGTCAGAGTTCCCCCATGCCTCTCAGGTGAAAGATGAGCAGAGAGAGAGGTGTTGTCTCCAGATTAATTAAAGCAGCTCCCCATTACACCAGGACTCAGCAATGATACCACCACCCCACCCCTTAAAACCACTGTGGTACCGCTAAGCATAAACACTAGTCATTAGCCATGGGAGTGGGGGCAACCAGCAAGGGGTGTTAATTAATCAGACTAAGATCATGTTCTAACCAGTTAAAAGCACGAAGGGCATTTGTCTGCTGGGATGAAAACGCAGGTGTTTGTATTTGAATGAAAACTGCCTTTTTTAAGACTTTTATAACCAATTACTTTTACATACACACGTTTATTTGTACTATGCTTCATTGAAATAGACAAGTAAAAATCTCTCTTTGTCTGAGTTTGCATGCACCGAAGTCTTCAGTTCTTTTCATGTGGTCTTTTTTTACAGTACTCAACTTTTGTTAAAAAGAGATAAAAAGTTAAAATTAAACCTGATCAGAAAACGCATTGCTAATTCAACATTTTCTGCCGTAACTGGGCCAAAGCAAGCAACAAATAAATTAGCCTGGAGCAGTGTGCTCTAGTACGTCTAAATGTCGGCTCTAAAAATGTATGAGTAGGCAATCTCTCTTCATTGTGCCATGTCAGGGCGCAGTTATTCTTTGCTAGTTTGTGGAGCATGCTCAGACCGCATAGACCAGCAGTATACATGTAGCTATACATGTAGCAATAGCCTGATTATAAATCACATTATCAAGGTATGTTAGTCTAACAATAAAACATAAATAAATAAAAGAATTACTGCCATTCCCTTTTGGCTACATGCAATTCAAAAGTCTGAATAGTTATTTATGCTGTTCAGTTTGAAATTTTCTTGTTGCAGCCAGACGTGCCAGGTGGGAGGCCTGTTGCACCCTCAAGCTGGCATGTGCTGTGTAGGACAGAGGCTGGAAAGAATAAGTTAGTAAAGGAGTCCCTTTTTTTCTTCCACACAATATGGAACCTCTTGGCCTAAGATGCAAATAGGGTTGTGAGAGCAAAGGGAGAAAAACAACATGAAGGGAAAATGGACACAAAAGAGGCGGGGTGAAGCTAAGACCGCAACAGCACTGGGAGTCTTTTCAATTTAGGGCAGCAGTGAGTGTCAATCAAACAGCCAACATTAACAATGTCAGACCAGAGCAAGCAGGGCCAATGTTTTCTCTGCTGCTCAACCCCAACCACCAGAACACTCACAACTCCCCACCTTCCACAAGCCCTGTGAAACCCCATGAATCTGACTAGTGACAGCCTGAAGTTTGCCAATTTGCACGCAAGTTAAAAGGATCAGCCTATAGTGAATTATGGCCATAAAGTTAAGATAGTCAAAAAGACCGAAGAAGACTTCAGAATGAAGTGGAGGGTAATTTAGATGATGGGGCAAGCAGCAGGATGAGACAGGCGCTTTCACAGTTTAACTGATTCCTTCAATTATCCTGTAGTATCTAGTTCTGTGTATGTGAGATTTCGTAGGAAATATTGAGTTTGTTTGTTTGGGTGTTTGTTTGCTTGTGCTTTGGTAAGACCACACACTCCATATTGTCTCCTGAGAACTGTTGTGAACAGTTGAACAAGACTATAATGCCACTGCTGTGCAACAAAAGTGGGGGTTGAGGGTAATTATGCACGGCAGAGCCATTAATCTCTTGCATTATTAACACCTTGCTGGTGCAATCTGTGTTTTAATCCAGTGGTCTGTAAATGTATTTTTTCTACCGTTAACCATACAACATTATGAAATATCCAAAATATCCAATAAAAAAACAATACAATGTATATTTAGTGGTCTAAGATGCTCATCAAAATACAACAAACTTGTGGGGCACATAAACATAAACACGAGACTATGGAGCCTTTATAAATCTTTATCAGGAAGCTAGCCAACCACTGTGCTCCTTGCTGTTGAAAACCATATAATGGTCTAAGCAACCAGAAACACATTTTCTGGATAGTTGGCAGCAAATGTCCCATAATGGTTTGGGCTGGGTAAGTTTGTAAATGCATTTTTATGCTGGGTTTAAAATCTATAAAACAAAGAAAGCTTGACCCACAAAATTAATAGTGTAATAATAATAACAATAATAACCTTATTAATAAAAAAAAGAGAAATATGCCAAAAATTATTGTTTGGCTTAACATGTTAAAATAATGAATAAAATAATAATAACCGTTCATGAAAAGTGTAAATGATGTTAAACAGCATATTTTATTATACACTATTACGACTAGACTAGAGGTTGAACCATTAAACGTAAAGTAATCTTTTTTCAAGTACAGTGGAGCAGCTCCTGTATTGCTTGCCTTGAGATGTCCGTGGGCGGTATAGTTTCTGAAAGAAGGAACTTGCATGCTAAAGGTACGTGTCCCTTGAGTCACCAAAGCTTAACTTATATGATGCAGCAAAATGAAAACATACTGTAGGTCTAGACATTGTTTGCACAATATTTTGCTTGGGCAAGTTGTAGCTATACTTTCTTGCACATATATTTTTTTTAAATGGCTAGCACACTGGCATTCAAGGAGCTTGTGTAGCTTGTGTCAGAACCCCTGAGTTCTCCCTTTAAGATGATCAAATGTGATCACATACACTTACTCCAACACAGTAAGTGTATGTATGTTTTCAGAGATAGAATATGTTGCTTTTCTGGTTGGTGCCAAATACACTTGAGGTTGTCAAGGCGAGCCTAAGATATGGTGAATAGGAGTAGAAAGAGGGAGTTATTGGATATTACCTAGGGAACAAGGGTAGAGAATCAGTTTCCATTTCACCATGACCTTTCTCTGGTCCCAGTGGTGGTCAGTGCCACTGCTACCTCCTTCCGCTCACATCCCCAACCGACCAACCCTTCGCTCTACTGCTGTCTCACGCCTTTTTTTTTTTGTCAACCTATCCATCTTGCACTTCCTCTCAAAGAGGACAGAGAAGCCCCCCACTAACACAGAGATCAAATTCCCATAACTCATCAGTCTTTCCATCAGCTGTTTATACCAGTTCAAATGTTAGCATTTCACAGAGTACAAAGAAGTAACTAATATGCAACTAATGAATAGTAACAAAATGTCATCTAAACAAGTCCGTATCAAATTAAGGAACACCAACTAACTTCAAATAAAGCTTGTAATTGCAGTGAATTCCCCCCTCAGGATGGATGTCATCTATTTCCAACAGGCACTAAGAATAGTCTGGGTGTCGGAAAGAGATGACTCTGGCTGAAAACAATAGTCTCTACTAGTATTGTTTTTAGTCTCTGGAATATTTTTGCATTAAAACTTGCACAGTGACTCACTAACGGGAAGCTGTTTGTCATCCAGATGCCTACTTTTTTGCATAATGCACGGTGGACTCACCCATATTCTAACTTTCCCCATTTATAAATGGAATTCCTTTGTTTGAATTTACAGTTTTAGAAAATGACAACAACAGAGGAAAGGGGGAAAATGTGAACATCAAATTACCCTTTTGACACACAAGGGACTGGTCCCTACACTAATGCACAACATGGGTCTAAAATTATTCATATTAGAATCAATGCATTTATTTGTAATTTTGGTAAACAGAATTCTATTTGGTATTATTTTGGTCCACCTCAGATGATTTGAATTCACGTTAATAATACCAGACCTACTCTTCACTTTGTACACTTTCTTTACATTTTATACATATACAATGTCTGAAACAAAAAAAAGACACCTGTGGCCAATTTATAGTTCATCTGGTCCCTTTTAATATGTTTGTCCAGTGTAGGAAAACTATTGGACCAAGAGCGACTCCAGCAGCAAAAGAAAAAATAAATACACATCCACAAAAACACACACAAATAACATAGCCATAAAGAGTTCAAACCGGCACGTTTCAGTAGAACTTACCAATTTGCCACTGTGCTGCCCAACAAGCAAACAATCAGCCCAAATTCTGCTTAGATAAAAAAAAACAGTTGCGCACAGTCATGTGCACACTGACACACACATAAACACACACACACACACACACGCGCGCGCGCGCAAACACACGCATGCACAGATTTGATTTGTTTTAGTTTAGTTTAGCAAATAATGTGAGTCATTTTTGACCCATCTGAGTGTCAAGTTGTGGTGGTCATACAAAGGGTTAAAGCTGTGATAGCTGAAAACTCCTTCTGCCACCACCCCACCACCTCACCCTCCACAACAACATTACAACTTGCCTGCTTTTATTCTCTAAATCAGTCAAACTGAACCATTTTGAAAGTTTTCCTTAAATTTCCCTGAGTCTTAGGACCACATATCATCTCATGATGACGTTGCAAAAAAATTACAATGCTTCACTATTTAATTTAATAAACCTTTAATAATTAAGATTGAATCATTTTCTCAATAATCATAATCAATAATATAATAATCCAGTGTCTTTTTTTAAGATTATGATTGCGAAAAAAAAAAATAGAAATCTCAAATTAGAAAAAAAAGCACTGCAAATGTGTATTCTATATGATAATATATATATGATGTCAATTTTATGTAGCAATAAACCATAGAAAAACAAATATACTGTAAGTTTATCTAATTATAGACATACTACATTATAGAGACAATGTAAATTAAAAAAGGTCAAACAGCAACAGCTGAAAAGTCACCTGTGACATCATTCGAGAGACATCCCCGTTCAATGCTCCAGAAAAAAGCACTCAGTAGAAAGAAAGAAAAAAAAAAGAGACAGCTTAATCGCCCCGTTTGCGCTTCTCTTACATTGATAAATGAAGCCATTGTGTAGTGATTATCACAGTTATTCATAGCCTCTTTGCTATGGAGATGGTACATTTGTTGCATTACATAGGAGCAGACACCACTGGGCCTAGCACATGTCTTCCTGTCAGTGAGTATTACAGGCTGGCCACTGACATTTATAAATATGTGGTAATCTGCTCTGCTGTATGCAATGCCTTATTAAATGGCTATTATTGTTTGTGCCCAGCCTGTGATTAATTGAAAACTATTAAAATGAGGTGAATCGGGTATTTAAATGCTGTTTTTACAAATTAATCACCAATAAATTACTAGTTGCTATTTGGTGTTGTGGAACATTAAACCATTAGAATAACAATATATCAACTATGCATTTTAGAACATAATATATTTTACTTCTGTGACTTAATTAATAATTAAGCAATAAAAAAATTGTCAGGTGTGGGGGAAAAACAGATACACAGCGCCTCTATGACGGCTTCAGTGTGAGTCTTACCACACTGTTCTGTGAAAATTTATTTGCACACTTAAAACTGACTGAATGAAGCCAACAAGGCCAAATATTTGCTAGTACATAACTTCAGTAGTGACAGTATCTAGCTCATTGGTGCTTAATTGCAGTAATGTGCATGTTATTAATGATTACACTGCTAAATATGGCTTTTTGTATTGTATCATTATATAGTATGTGTTATGCATTATAAACTTTGTATTCAAATAACCTGGTGTTCATTAAAAAATAGTGCTGCAATATTTCCGTCCCTATATGTTTATTATGTTGTTCTTTGATAGTGTCTTGGAGCTCTTCTTGGCCATAGCATGGTAATGCTGTTGAGAATGAATGCCCAATGCAACACCTGCTACTTACTCAAAGCTTATTTGTAAGACTTTAATGAGAGCATAGGTTTGTGTTTACATTTCCTTCTCCATCCTCCCTTAATAGGTCTTTACATTCATCCAGCACTGATTCCACTGCTCTCTTATGACAGCACACACTTGTTGCTGCTTGGCAATTAGCATCCCTTATGATGGTGTGAGTGCCATGGCACTCTTAGTTGGCTTAAGTGGCAGTTGGAAAGACTTTACAGAGTAGTTCAGAAGGCGGCAGCCCTTTGGCCACCCTCCTCCACTTCTGTACAGTTCAGCTCCAGAGAAAGCTGAGCTGAGTTTGAGGAGAAAGCGTGCCTGCTATGAAGCCCCTTGGGATCCACAGCGATAAGCTTAAACAGCCCCACTTCTTTGCTGCTCCATTCCGTTCAGCCTCCATCCCCATGCCCTGACACAAGGTATGTATTTTAGGAGAGACTCCTGGTGATATGATGGACACACGAGTCCTGTTTGAAATGGAAACCAACACATTCTGTCCTGCCAAGGAGGACCAAGAATATCCCAACAGAGAGACAAAAGAAACTGGAACAAGGAAAAAAATAAATAAATAGCCATCTTTATTGAGGGTTTCCTTTCACTACATGTGTAAATAAAAAATTGCTTCCCATTCTGATGTGACCACCAAAGGCACAGATCATTCCTTTCATTCTTATCAACTCTTGTATACACTGACAACACATGCTAGCTCAGATAACCAATAAAAACATATCAGAAATGAATGTAACTCATGAAAAGAGATAAAAACCAGGCCACACACAATCATATCCTCTTGTGTGAATTGCTTTACATTCACTATCTACTTACTTCACAATGGAATTCTCTTGACTGACTGTGTCAGTGAGTGTGTGTGTGTGTGTGTGTGTGTGTGTGTGTGTGTGTGTGTGTGTGTGTGTGTGTGTGTGTGTGTGTGTGTGTTAGTTGAGTCTTTGTAAGCATGTTGTTCTGTTTATGTGAGTACGTTTGTAAAGAAAATTATGTGGCACACTCTCTCCATAACTTACCGTGTCTGATATAGAGCAAAGGAATTGTTTCCTCTGCCTGCTATACTCATTCAAATGGCTTGGCGTGTGTAAACAAGTGCTGCAGTTATCCATGTAGAAGGCCGATAAGAGTGGAAGGAGACCTCCGGAGTGATGGATCACGAAGGGGCTCCTAGTCCTCTTCTTTTCCCAGCACCGCCCTGCCACCTTTGGATAATAAACAGCTATGGAGCAGGGGGCCAGATAAGAGCCATCACTCACATTGACCGGCCTGATAAGACACAGACGCTCTCTGTCACCCGCAATGACATTTGTTTTTCATTCCACTTCAGACTGAGGGATAAGTCAACCTGTTTCATCTCATTATTGGGCTCTACTGAGATCCCCTGCTGAGTGTGTGCCACCCTCTGACATTGATAGCAGTCAGGTGACTGACTGTGTCATGCTGCACACAAGAAGAATGAACTAGAGCTTTGGCACTTTTACTAGTCCGTTCAATAGCCATGTAGCAACTCAAGACAGCAAAATGTGTAAACATGGACACAATTTTGAATTTGAAATGTTCTGGATTTGAGAATCTAATCCTCCTAATCTAAATTTTTTTTTAGAAAACCAAAGAACTAACGGCTTAAGCACAAGTGTCCCTGCAAATACCTTTAAAATACTAGCTACTGCACAGCATGTGATTGCATTGACTGAATAATAAATTGCATTGACCAATGTAAAGGGTAAATGAAAGAGCAAATGTGTTCTCCTTTTTTTTTGTTTTAAAGTGGGACTTTTAATACTTTTTATGCTTTTCTTTTACAATTGCTATTTTTATTTACATATAATAACTGCTTTATCAAATTGATTATTTATAATTATTTTCTATTTAAATAATAAATATCATTTTATGTGATCCTTAAAATCCTCTTAAGAGTATATCACATGTTTTTTTTAGCTTTGTATATGTTTTATTTCATGTTCATGTTAATATTAATATTTTTGGAATATTATTGAATATTAAACCAAGTCAGACACAATTCAATCTGAAACACACTATAAAAAAACTCAAGTTAGCAGTTAAAAATAATGCTTCAGAGACTAATATTTCTGAAGGGGAACATAAAGTTATTGCTTCAGCCGTTTAGTATTTTGGCACCTTTAGTTCCGTCAAAATGCTTAGGCCTATCACTGGGAATATGCTGCCATTGTAAATTTGTCTGCCCTCACTTTGCCTCTGCAAGGGTCACCAACAAGTCACAGATTTGAGAAGGTATAAAATTGTTACTTTATAGCTATCACAATTGTTATACATAAGAGTTATGTGCATTGTATTACCACTAATGAAGGGTGTAAATTCTTAGTTTACGACTGGACCTTTACAGGGGGTTGTAAAACACACGCTTTCTGCGTTACTTGTGTTTATCACCGGAGTTCTTAAGTTCATACTGGGCACACACGGTTTCTATTAGTCAGAGACCTGTTCCTCTGAGAGGCCCTTGTCTGCATTAATGGGCTCGACCGTAAGAGAAAGAGCAACATGACGTCCCATCTTTTGGTCATGGATGACATTTAACAGACAAGGTCAAACTTCCTGGGATCAAAACAGCAGTGACCAAGAAGTTAATGTTTGCTCGCACAAATCACTCATCCTCCAACTATCCATATGAGATGGCCACAGACCTATGTGCTCTCTGCTTAATATAAGGTCTGGTTTATTCCTCTCAATTTTTTACTTTTAAATGATTTACTTTTTAACTACATCGGCTATTTAGTGAATAACTGAAGGGTATGCTAATGACTACTCTTTCCATAATATCTTCAACTTCCTCAGCTGCTCAGTCATGTGGTCCATTATCTTTTGTTGCCCCCTAATGTGAACTATAAGTACTACTAATGACCCAAGACTGAAAACAAATCCATAAGTTAAACATCATGTCAGCTCAGTGTCTTAGCTCCATTTTGTCAATTTTTTTAATTACCCTCCTACTTGAATCACCTCCTTACCATGGTGGAGGGCCCTAAGGATCCTAGGAGCACCTGGTATGGTTTCCTAGGATCCTACCAGGATCCTAGGTAGGATCCATCACCTATGATGTCTGTCCCATCATAGGTGATGGGACAGACCATGAGCGGTTCAAAAGCCTCTTTATGATGAAGAGGAGCATATTCCCAGTGATACATTACCCAGACTGGCGTCGTATCATCCAGTCAAGGCAACGTGAAAACACCTTCCTGTAAGCCAACCACCTGCAGGAGGGACCATAAAGGGTAAGTGCTTTGTGGATTGGACAATGGTCAAAGATGGAGGTTTAGATGACCCAGTCTCTAGTACCAACTAGAGGTATTCAGGCTCTGGAACCATACTTTTGAGAGAGGCAGGACTCTCTGGGAAGGGTGCTGGAAGTTGCTCGATTGGGGAGTCCGTCATTCTATTGGGAGACGTTTGAACATGTGTGGTGTTCTGTCATTGGACTTCTGTACTAGTCACATGTGCAAGCAAAGGGGTGTCTAGAGCATGTAGCACCAGGACACTTGAGAGTGGAAGTTGATCAGCTTTGTGGTTGCTTCATCTGACCTCCAGCCATGGTGTCTAGGACACTCAGGTGGAGCTGAGCGGTGAACTGAGGAGGAGGAAGCTGGGCAGACTCGGCAGGCTCAAACATACTGTGAGGGTCTGTTGGAAAGGTTTGGCTACATCACCTGTCAAAGAGGTCTTTAAAACCTCCACTGACAGAGCTTCAATAGGTACCGTTGGAGGCTTGGGACATTGAGTCCAAGGGGAATGTTCTCCTCTTTCAATGGGACCACGTGGAGCTGTGGCTCTAAGGACTCTATTGCCTATCGCGGGACCAACACCCAATCCAGTGGTGAACAGAGGAGGCAAAAGGTTATGTCCAGGTGGAGTTTGGGGAGGCCATGGAGAAGGAATATCAGAAACATTCAGGCAAATCATTGGCCGCCTCAGGAGAGGCTGCTGACAGATACATGGGAGTTTGCCCATCCAGTCCACATGTGTTTTGTGGATTTGAAGAAGGCATTTGATGGTCTCCCATGATTGAAGGAAAGTTCTAGCCTCAAGTGAAGGAGTTTAGGCATTTCGGGGTCTTGTTCAATAAAGTTTACAAGTCTAAGTTAGTTCACCCAGAAGAGCTGGTGGAAATGTCCAGGGACAGGGAAGTCTGGGCGGTGTACGCTTAGACTACTTCCCATGCTACTGATAAGGGGAAGAAGATGGGAAGATGGATGGTTACAGCTAGCTTCATTCTCACCAGATACCTATGTTGATATTTTTCTGTGTAAGTCAGGCTTTAATGAAACACAATGATCACACACATAGTGTAAATATGACAATACATAATAAATGTGGTAGATTGTTATACTGGCAAGCCATCCTAATTCTTTTAACATTACTATTAGAATCACTCACACAATTAAAAATAATAAAAAAAAAACAGTATAGAAACATGGTATAGCAACTGAGGATTGTAAAGGACTGACAAATCGCGCAATTAAATAGAAGGAGATTATGTCATCATTTTCTTGGGATGGCTCAAAAAGGTCATGCTACTTTTTATATTAACTTGAAA
The DNA here is from genome assembly GCA_024349245.1 of Neodontobutis hainanensis. NCBI lineage: Eukaryota > Metazoa > Chordata > Actinopteri > Gobiiformes > Odontobutidae > Neodontobutis > Neodontobutis hainanensis. The sequence goes on along the minus strand of JALDNG010000002.1, from coordinate 9,901,868 downwards.
TAAATGAATATAGAATGTAAGAAGGTGAGGAATGAAATGTTGCATGGTGACATTCTGCTTACTTTTTTTTTAGACAAGTCTTATCTCACTGCGTTCAGACCTGTTAATATGATGATGAACAATATTTTATAAAACAGGGCTGAGTTGTCTATCCTATAGCAGGCCTCAGCTCACTGTGCCTCCTCCCTAATTCCTCGTCTCTCTTTTGTATGACTCTTTTCTCTGAGCCAGTGAGGGGCAGGTGAGAGAAGGGAAAGGACTGGAGATAATCACTCCTGCTGCATACATAGAAACAGCCAGAGACACTCCTCGTCCCCTTTTCAACCCCCCTGAAACATTTTCATATCAGTAATCAAGCAATATTTCTACATGCTAATCCATCAAAGCGAGCTAGTGCTAATCTGCGAGCACCGTATGCCGCTTCCTTTTTGCAGGTATACCCCCGCTCCCTGGCAGACATTTGTCCCAAGATGTGGCACACAAAGCCCCTGCCCTGTCAGCACTGATTGATCAGAGGCTGGCTGTAAAGAAAGGAAAGCAGCACGCCCTATCAATGATGCTTTACATCTGCACCTGAAAAGAACCTTCGTCTCTTTCCACAACAGACCAGATAATGAGAACTGTGCTGTTAACAGCTCCAGCTGCTCTGCTTTTTATCAAGTGTATATAGGCCAAGTGCTTACCTTTTAGATGGAGAAGGGACTGAAAAAACACAGGCCCCGGGATAGAAGATTATCATAATGTCTACAAATGCTGACAGGGTTGAATTTTAGTCACTCTTTCACAGATTAGCACGGCTTTCAGAAAAGCAAAAAAAAAAAAAAAATGGGTGCATTTGCAGAACAATGTGATTGGATGTTTCATTTTAATTATCTGACAATCTATCAGGGATATATGAAGATGTTTTTTTTTTCTTCTGTAGTTTGCAGTGTTTAGATTTAGCTCAGGCTAACTGTGCTCTTGGAAGAATGTGAAAGCATAGTTTCTCGCAGAGCTTTAGAGATCCTTCACCGGGGAGAGTGAGAGATAAAATGCAAAGGCCTCATTAGTAGCACATTTATCATCTCCTGTCTGTGATTTAAAAGAATGACTGGGTCAAATCACTTTAAATACCTCAGGGGAAATCAACATTTGTCATTGCAAAGCAAACTGGCTTTTCCCCTTCACTCGTGGCATTAATTTATTCTTGTAAAGCAGCCCCACTTGCCGCTGTGCTGATTTTAATTTCATCCTTGCAAAAACCTTGGCTAACTGTCTATCTCAATTCATTGCTTGAACACACAATTGTCCTTTTCAATTCATTGAAGTAATACTCACCATCAGCAAGGGTAAGCCCTATTCACCCTGGGCAGGTAATGCAAACGGTCTTTAGTAGAACACTAAAGCGTGTGAGACATTGCAAATAATTCTTCTGATGTGTACAATTAAAAACGAATGCCACCAGCACAGAACAGGGAAATGTACATGCTACGAACAAGAAAGAGATTATGTATTATAAATGTGTTATTAATGTGTATCTTGGCAAGGTCAGTAAAGTGAAGATAGGTGTTGAAAAATGGATATCGCCCTCAAAGAGCCTGCTAACACTGCTGCAAGAGGATCCTCTGGACACACAAACTGACAGAATATTTATGTGTTTGCACTATGGCTTATAGCTCACTTGTGTTGGTATAATGAGAGCTGGTGGAAAACCATTGTGGCATATGGGACTGTTTAGTAATATTTGTAGTATGGACAGTTAAAGTGGAAGGTTCTTGGATTGGGTAATTAACTTCATAATTGCAAACACAGATCTACTGTACTTAGCTGTTTCAACCCTTCAATCAATTTAATCTAATTTCTTTGATAGGAGATAGATGAATGTTGATCCTGGTGATGGTGTGTTTAAACAGAAAAGGAAAGTAAGGTGACTACACCAGAATAACACATCTTCTTCATGCCAGTACATACAGATAAGTCTATCATATGTAAATAGGAGTTCAATAATGAATGCACTTCCCCTGCTTTTATTTGTCTTTAGCCCTCACAGTCACACACACATTGGCACCACACAAGACACAAATTAAAGAGCGTTTTAAAGGAAATATTCAAAGAGCACCCTGCCACTGGAATATCAGTTATTATTTTTGATGTTGAAATTTCTGACACTTTGATGCAATCAGTGAGTAGCCTCGCCATTCAGCCGTCTCGAGGGAGAAAGCTGTCAGGAGTGAGAAACTGGTGGGTAGATAATTATGGGAGATCAAACCTCGCTAGTTAGTAGGCAGGAACGGGAGGCAAATGCCAAAAACCAGCCAATGTTTCGCAAACGCTTGTTCAAGGATATCCTAATTGCTATAAGTGGTTCCTTCAGGACTGGCACTTCAAACACAGCCTGCTGCATGATGTCATCTCACTGGCTCCCCTTTACTCTCACAATAGGCAAATTAAGCCTAAGAGCACAAAATACCAGGGTACAGTGTCCTCTGTCATGGCACGAAACATAGACTGTGGACATTCAGGCTCAAAGACAAACAGATTTACATTTGGTCGTCTAATTTTCTGACATGTTTTCTTATTTTGACAACACCTGACACAATTAATAAAGCTAGCAGGCTTATTTATATGTACAACACAACAAGTACACACATTCTGATAGTAAACATTAAGGCTGCAGGATCTCAAATGTGATCCATTTTGACATCAAAATATGTGCTTGATAATACAAAGTGAGAACACAAAGCTATGTGTCAGTACTCCTTCCAACATATCTCTGCTATACCCTCCTTACCTTTGCAGTTCAAAGGGAAGGAGAGGGGAAGGTGAGCACAATTAGTTGAATTCAGTCAGAACAAATTGTCCAACAGCAATGTACTACACTCGCACATCAGAGTCCATTTACTGTTCGTGGGATCACCTTCTTATGATGGCCCTTATACTCCAGCAACATGCATAAAATCCACAGTTGTCTAATCAAACTCTGGTAGCTAGGTTGACCAATGTCTTATTAAATACAGAAAGTAACTCAAAAAAGAATCCTAGATCTTTCTGTGTCTGCCTCCGCTTACATCAAAGGAAACTCAACTCCAAGCAATCAAAAAGAAGGTTTTTACGTTTCAAAAAACAATCCACATTTTCAAAAGGGGAACATAGCTGACAGAGAATTGCAATAAACCTATTGAGTCTTTATCTCTCCCTCACTCATTCTTTTATTTCCTCTCTCTGTTGTGAATGTGAATCTTGAGGGTCATTGATCATCTCATTAAATTCAGCCCCAAAGAAAGCGATCCTTTTCACACAGCTCAGGAATTCAGACACAAAACGCCCCCGCCTCTCTTCAGGCGAACACAAACACTCCTGCATCATCAAACATTACCAAATGACTGCTTCTTACCGACAAGAAAGACAGCAATAAAATGATAAAATAAAGTCTATTTTGTTCAAAGGGAGTCAAAGGAGGTCATTTTCTGTATAGAGTGCTGAACCTTTACCATAACAAAGCATCGTCTGGGGAGCTAATGGCTCTTCATTTCGGACAAGGCTCACTGCCTTTTAACAGTGTTACTACTCAAGTGCTCTGAATCAACACCTTACCTTCCATAGATGTAAAACACCAATGTCACACGCAAAGCCTGGCAGTAATTAACTAAAATGATGAACCTATTTTAGTATGAATTAATGAATCTCTGAAGATGTGGACACAATTACAATATTCCAATATAAAGAAACACAACCCACTGATCCCCAAAGTGTTTTGCCTCAGTCTAATTGTGTCTCTAATTGGGGGGAGGTCCTTGCTTCATTTTTATGGACAGAGTGGCATGCAGTCACACAAGGCAAATTACATCAACAGGCTAGAACGCAAGTGAAAAGACACCTCTGAACAAAACTGAAAAAAAAGAACGAACTAAGAGCAGAGGGGTAGAAGGGGGATCATCATTATCATTATGTGTTTTATTCACTGCTGGGAAAAGACATGTTTAGAAAGCGGAGTTTCAGGTGGCTAAACATCCAAATTGCTCCCCTCCCCGAGGCCCCTTGCTCCTTTCCGTCATCCCCATTCTGGCTGTATGGGATGAGGTCATGCCGCACTCATTCAGCCGGTGCTGAGAGGCCTCATTCTCCACTCCTCAAGACCAACGCTTTATCTGGGAGGGTTGCCTTTGAAGTACTCATAACATGAAGGATGCAGGGCTATCAGCTCGCTGTCAGCTTGGTAACTACCCTGCATTGCTCCCAGGGGTGGCACAGCCAACCAAGCCAGCATGGCCATCCGGCAGCCAGCCGCTCTGCTGCTGTTGGACCTGATTAATTCCCCGGGACGCTGGTTTGTCTCCCTGCAGTTCAGTCAATGACTTCATTCAGTGGGGTGAGGTCACTAGAGGCCTGGTAATAAACGGGGAGCACTTCACAGTAAAGAGACAGCATGCCTGTGTGCAGCTCTCCAAAAAGACCTTCAAGAAAGAAGAGGGTAAGAAATAGGAAAACATCCAAGTGGCTTTGGATTCTTAAGCATGAAGCGAACTGAATGCATTTCCTTTTACTCTTGGCTTCTTTTCCTGTCTCCCATTGTGGGTGAAATAATAATTGGCAGGCCAATGAATTATTACAACATACAGCAGCTACAGCAAGAACAATCTCACTTATTGGTGGAGCTGCGATCAAATATGACTTTCCTTTAAAGAACAGAAGTTCAAATAAGTAAATGAATTTCTTAAATAAGAAAATGCTTCATTTCCTTCCCATAGCTAACCCCCTCTGTTCTCTGTGAAAACTTTTATAGAGTATAATGTGTCAGTATGATGAATGAACGTTCAATAAAACCAGTCTTCGTGATAGAAATTGTCCTCCCCTCTCCTTGAGTCATAACTGATGTGCCATAGCGCTTTCGAGCAGTAGTCTCATATAACAATGCTTATTATGAGGCAAAAGCCCTTAAACAAGTCAAATAAAATTGATGTCACTCACTTTTTGCAAGCCAGTGGTAATCTGGGGAGTTTGACTCTAACAAACAGCATGGGAAACGACACGGGTTACGAGTGAGAGTAACTCACTTTCTCGCTTATGGGATTGTAAAAAATGACAATTTCTTGAAATGTACAATAAATTTGCAGAATTGCTCCTACCAGCCACCCTGGATAATGGCTCTAGTCAAGTATCACTTGATGTAATCTGGAGTTGGAAACTATTAATACTAACACCGGCAGTGTATGGGACACTGGAGGCCCTTTTTGGACAGTCTGTAAATGGAGACAAATACATGGCACTCATGGCCTGCCAATTCATGTGTCCTGATTGAGACAGAGTTGGGAAGAAATGATGGCTGGGTGGTGATGCACAACGCAGCAAGCTCATAAAGTGGGCCATCAGCTGACCTTTGAGTCACAAGGGGACAGCAAGGGCCTTTACGATCATCTCCAGATTTAACAGCCAATAATGGCAGGAATAACTACTTAAACCTTTACACAGCCATGCAATTGCAAGGTAGTGGTGACAGCACAGCCAGGCAGAAATATAAAGCAAGAGAAAATAATATATTCAGCCAGGGTTATGACAAGGGCTATGTTTCAATCGAACGGTAAAATGGCAAATGGTAACGACAAGAAGGCTGATATGTGTTTCTCTTCGCAAAAACAGATTAAAACTCTGAAAAATTGTCAAATTTAAATATATATTATTACGTATTTGGTAAAAGTGACCAAACTTGAGTGACTCTGTTCAATTAAGACAATTAAAATGGATTTGGGGTTTTAAAACAGCGCAATACAAATAAATGCATTCATGTGTTTTTGCAAAAAAAACTCTTCCATATCTATCCTTATAAATGCAGAACAAGAAGTGCTGGTGAGAGGAATAAGCAGACATTGTGACGCAGTGTTGAATGTGCCAGAGGACATAAAAGAGAAGAAACATGGCAGGACAAAAATATTTTAGATGAACTTTTAAAAAGATTCACAAGGCTATCCTTGATTGGTTAACATTTTAATCTTTAAATCAGATGTCAAAGTTTAGTATTTATTCACATTAGTGTTCTCCTTGTTGGGAAATTTGTAATAGTTATGGAGTTTTATTATTTTATGTTATTTCTGCTACAGATAAACACCAGTTAAATTTAAGACACTTTTTGTGATTGACGTTTTAATTATGTGCGTTATTTTTTTATCTAGTGAAGGCCTCAATTTAACATAATAATACATAATATTTTAGATTGTGCAACACTAAAAAAGAACAGTACATAAATTCCTCTCTTAATTTACAATCTTTGTTAGGCAGACTACTTTCCCTTTATTTTGACGTCAAGCCTAAGTTATAGCACACTACCATCCTTTGGACTAGGATCATAACACCAATTCATTAAGTCTTGGCAGCAAACTAATTCTGGTTTTCAATAAACTCTCTAAACCTAATACAGCTCATGAAAGGAGGCCCATTTCACAGGCTGGCACATGTTCAAGCAACATATGCTCACATAATCTCTTAAAAAGCATGATCCGAGTCCAAATTTAATTATGTAATAGCACAAACGAAATCAGAGTGCCGACACAGCACAGCTCTGATGTGTGACGTTCTGCCACTCGATGCTCATTCAACTCATTTGTTTATTGCTTTCAACAATCCCACAAGCCTCAGGGGTCGTGCTGTCCAGAGTCCACTCCACGGTCTGCGTCTGTGGCTTCAGGCTCCTTTAAAAGGCTTGTTTATTTATTTTTTACATTATTATTATAATTTTTTTTTATAATTCAAGACATACAACTTCTGCCGTGATCATAATTATTTTCAGTGTCTCCCAAGCCATTACTTTCAGTGAGTTCAAAGTCTGTTAACTTGTGTATTTCTATGTGCATATGAATGTACAATAGTATGACTCAGTTATGGCAGTAGCAGGTTCTAAAAGGCTGGGTGAGAGGCTCGAAGGATATTCATGGCTCCCTGAGTTCTCCACTTTCTCTGGCAGCCACACTCAAGTCACAAAGCACTGAGCTGAGGCTCCTGATCTCTGTAGAATACCGATAAAATTTAACCAGTGAACAGTGTCAGGTCTTTGCCGAATGTGATACTTCCTCCAAACATTACTTAAAATGAGCAAAAAATATATGTGTATGAGCATAAAAACTACAAAGAGGCTCTAATGAAGACTATATTCTAGATAGCAGGTCACCTTTTCCGCTCTAACAGTATCAATAAATCCTGGGACAAAACTGCATATCTTAAGAACCTTACTGGCGACTTTTACAGAGCACAGTCTGCTCTTGGCACGCACATGATAACATTCCCCTCATACAATAGTCTAATCTTCATGGCACAGGTAGCACTGGGATTGTCTTGGATGTGCACTCTGCTGTCGCTTGGGTTTGTCCCAGAATTAGAGCCACTGGCATTCCTTTGTGCTTTTTAACCAATGAATTAAAGAGGATTTCAACAGGGGAATACTTATCGAAAAAAAAATTACCCCCCTTTTACTCGGAGATAAACAAATCAGACTAAATAAGTTTGAAAGAGTTTCACAAACTCGTTTTGTAATCAGGAGGAGCTGCTTAGGATAGCAACGGCTGATTTAAACCTTTTCTTACACAAAGAATGCGTAAAAGTGAACCTTTAAGCTATATGGGACAAGCTGCGTTTTGAACAGCTGCCAATGCACGGCAAGATAGTTTACTTTGCAAATTTTGTATTTATAGGAGCTAATCAGATTCTGTGTTGGGAGTAAATAAGTGAACTTGTTGGGAGTATTGTCTGTAGATTATATATTCAGGTCACTTCTCCCATGAAATCTTTTAATTTTTTAATCCATGCAGATGTTTGTTTTCAGAAAACTTTCTGAAGTGCATCCCCAGATGAACACTGAAAGCATTCTTAAGTAGCTAAGTTGCTCTTATACAAAATACCTCAAAGCGTCTAAGATAATACATGTGGATTGAAATGCAATCTGCCTCTCACTTTTCTCCAAGATAAGTACAGCCATTGACAAGACCTGGCTTCCTTCTCTTATCTTGCACACTCTCAATACCAGAAACTCTGCGCATGAATAAGTCTTTCAAGATTGTGATGTAAATATATCCGATTAATATATCCGAAAATTGCAACATCTCATGCTCCCACCTCCCAAAGCAACACTGTACGAGTGTTCCTTTGCTTGCAAAAGATTTCAGTTATCCATACTTTCCACTCACACAGCCCTTATACATGTTATAAAAATTTGTTTAATATGTGGTAGCCTATTGTAATAAATTTAATTTTAAATTATTTTGATTAATTTAAAGCAAGAAAATAACAAAATTCCTGACAAAACTGCATTTGGATAATGTATGCAAAAAGCTCTTAGCCTGTTTCCATTCTTGATGGATTTAGTGACATACCCCCCTCCCAATTTTCCCGCCAGCACTAAAATATTTAATTTTAGTGAGTAGATCCCCAGGACACTATGGAAAACCATCAGGTCCATGTTTGAGTTTAATTACTGATTACTGATTTAAGCCTCATCTCAACCCCGCGGCCTCTTCTCCGTCTCGGTGCAAGAGAGAAGCAGAATGAAAAGAAGGGCGATAACAGCAAAGAGCAAATGAGTGGTTCTATTTTGATAAAAAATATATAAAAAAAAGTCTTTAAAGGATGCATCTGAAGCCAACAATACTTCTTTATTTTGTCTTTGATTACACCTTTTCACTGCCATATGCCATAGTGCGTTTCATTTTCTTCCAGGCTCCTCAATATGCCTCCAGTCCACTGCATGGCGCTCTGTTCTTTGTCGAAGCAGATTAAGACTCTCTTTTGGCACCTACCATCTGTTCCCCCACCCTCACTTTTCACTCTAATAAACGTCGGCGCATGTGTGTATGTGCCATAGATGTTTCTGAATCTATTACAATCTTTCCATCACAGAAGCTCCTTCATTTACATTCCCCGTGGCCTTGTTTGAAGAATATCTCAGGTAGGAAAATATATTTTCACTGCATTCCCTTTTGTAGGTTTACCTCCATTTCAATGGGCTTGAAAAGTTGCTGGTGTACACCAGGGGAGGCATTTTCACGTAATGAAAGCCAAGATCAATAGAACTCTTCTCTACTCTCATATATAGTGTATGTACACAAGGGAAATAAAGCATTATTTTTCACCCTCAAATGTATAATGGATATCATTCTTTATTTAATACTAAGTTCAATTTGGTATGTGCCACACAGAGGAAATATTTCATCTGATGATGTCACTATATTACATAAAGAAGATAAAAACAGGCTGAAAGGAATTGGAAAAAAAAATTGAGCTGTACATACCTTAGAAATGACAATGTAAAATTACCATTCACAATACAGTTAATCTTACAATTAAAAAGTGTCAAGACATTAGCATACTAATCTACTGTGCCCTTCATAAGCTACATATTTTAAATCAAGTTTTAAAGCAAAAGAGTATGGTGCAGATAAGTGTAAAGCAGAAAGAGCAGTCACTTCAGGTGCAGTGCTTATCGGTGGCAGCGAGAGGACCTTTCTTATGTAATCTGTGATTTCATTCAGCCTTCGTATCAGATGATTGTCTGGGAGAAGAAAAAGCCATTTTGAGGAGAACGGAGCGCGTGAAAAGGATCGTCTCACTGGCAGCTCACCCTTCCATGTCGAACCAGCTGCATGGCACCGAAGGTCAGCAGAATTATTGGAGGCGGGGGTGGCTCTGCCGGAGAAGACAATGATATGGCCTTAACCCTCATTTAGAGGTGCCATTTCCCCACCTGACCCCCCTGCTAAAGTGTTATTTTTCCGTGTTATGAAATGTGATAGCTCTCTGGTGAAACAGGAGTCTCCAGTTAGGGAGGTAATACGCTGGCGTGCAGTGACAGCGAGCCAAGACTGAGAATCCTGCTCTAAATAGGCTGCGGTGGTTCAGGCCTTACCGCTCAGCCACTACGCAGACAGTTCAATCAAGGTAAAACAACGTTCATTTAACCGCTTGGCTAACAGCAGCCACTGGCACAAAGCAGCACACACTGGAGCCGCTAGATTGCACACTTAGGGCAGATGATGATGATGTCTTTGTGAATTTCACCCAAACGTGTCATTTTTAAATAGGGCTATCCACAAGGCAGTGTTATGTGTCATACTCAGTTTTGAGTTCCTGTCCTTTCTCTTGGCCCACATGAAAAAATTAGATAAGTTATTATATTTTATTATTTGCTAAATATTTTTAATTAACAGGACAATTAATAAATGATAAGAAGTGATAAAAGCAAGACATGGTTAAAACACGTGTGTGGCAATAGCAAACTAAACTTTTGCATGTGGTATTTGGACCATAAACTTTTGCTTCATTATTTCACATTATAGTAGGTAAAATAATATAAAGAGAGAGATGAATAATTCTGTTTGTAAATCAAATGATAGGGGGATAAAACTTCTAATCACTTCATAAAACGGTTTCATTAATGCACTATTATAACAAACTATTTTTTCCAGGTTTGTGAATCACGAGAAGAGGACAGCATCAACATATTTACAGCTGTGGTATGGATATGGAGTGAGTGAGCAGCACTTAAGAAGGGAGTTGAGGAAGATCAGCTCCTCTCTCAGCAGCTCCATCTAGGGGAGCGGCGAGCATCCTGAAAAAATGATCAAGAATGTGATGATTCAAAATGTTTTAGTTTTTTTTTATACTTGAAAAAGTGTTCCTGCTTATTTGTTCGAGCTGACTTCTTTCATGTGAGCTGTAAGGACACTTGGCTACATGGTCAGACATGACACTGGTCCATGGTTCTGGTTAATGGTGCCCAGAGGGCTGTGTCACAGGGGTACAGTGCCGGGGGTCAAAGGAACAGGCAGATTAAGGTGGAGAGGTGTTGAAACTGTCACCTCAGGGCCTCCATCTACACTTGAACAAGACGCACACATCAAGCACTAAAATCATTCAAAGCAGATGTGTCAGGGCTCATTTTTGGGACGCTGCCTCTGGCAGGCCCCGGATACACCAGTTATTATTCTTGTACACTTCTAATTTAGCCAGACCACTGAGGGTTTGGACACAAAGAAAGAGGCCAATAACTGAGTTTTTTTTTCTTTTCTCTGCCTTTCTGTCAGGAAAGGGAATCAGTGAGAAAAGCTGTAGAGTAGACTGTCTAAATTTCTCTGACAGTTTAAAGGCTATATGAAATCTCACTTTGAGCCAGGATTGGGCCCTGGGACAGACCTTACATGTCTGACTATGCGGAACAATTTTGTTCAGATGTAAGATACAAAAATGCTTGAACTCTCTTATATGGCATGCGCTGAACAGACAGGCTTTTTCAAATCTACATTTGTGAATTTACCTGCTTCAGTGGAATCTAGATCAGTGCTTTCTCTCACAACAGCACTTCCACAAACATATGCCAGCATCAAGTCTGCAAGTAGATAATTAGCAAGCACAGCTGACTCCTTGAATTGTCCTCCGTCCTCCTCCATCATAATAGGGGCATGAATACCACTTATTAGATGTGATTATGCACCCAGGGCTGTATGTAGATTAGCTTTATTACATCCCTCAACCAGCTTCTGCACCATTTAGACAGAAAATGTAATTCAATGATGTAACTTAGATATAAATCTGAATTTACAGGGCAAAGTCCCACTCTAGTACTGGTTATGACAGGTTGGATGATTAAACTATCAGCCTGACAAGCCCAGCAGCCACACAAGAGGACAGACTGAAGTACAAAGGCCCTCTTATTACAGAAAATCCCCCAGAATAGCCAACGGTGGGGAAATGGTAATGATGTACTACCTCTCCATCATATCTGCAACACACACACACACGCACGCACACACACACACACACACACAAACACACACCAATTGAGACAATACCCATCCCTGTGAACTCTAAAGCAGAGGTATAGCAAACAATAAAGAAATAAACGCAGAGGGACATTCAGTGTGGCATACTCTCACTGGAGTGTGTGGTCACACAGACACACACTCACACACACATTCACACACACACACGCACACTTATCTGTCCAATTCCCTTATCCAGCTGAATATGATGACTGGCTTTTGGAATGACCTCCAGGCAGAGGACAAGGCCTTCTTCTGTGGTTCCCTTCACTTCCCCTCCTGTCTCTTCATCCCAGCAAATGAATGGGGAAGGCTGGTGACCTTGCTGAGGGTCTGTGAGGGAAATGAGCTACATCTTGTCAGAGCCTGAACAGACCATTTTAAACCTGGTTTGTTGGCTTTGAAAGACCCACTGATAGTAAAGCAGATAAGTGAAGGGGGTGTGAAGAGATGGCTTTTATTCTGAAAATTAAAAGGGAAACCTGATGGAAACTTGTCCTGAATCAGTGTTAGGCATATCATTGCTGGACACTTATCAAATGAGAATCTCTAAAGCAAAAAGAAAAGGGCAGATGGTAGCTGGCAATTCGAAATCTGCTACTGGCATGCTGTAGGCACAAAACAAAAACATCCAGAGACGCTTCTCAGCAGTTCTTATGCCAATAACTGGGAATATGTTAATGGTTTTCAAGTTTCTTACCAATGTGCCATCTTAAGGATGGGATTTAAAATTCATTATCTGCACAGTTATCCAAATCTGTTCAGACAGACATACAGCATCTACACACAGAGAGTCTGGAGAAGACACAAATGAGCTAACTCACCAGTATTTTGAACGCTACAGTGGGTGCGTGTGTGAGCTCTCCAAACAAAAGCTGGCATCTCCCATGGCCTGCACAAATGTTTGCCTAATGTAAACTGCCTTATAGGAGCATCTAATTAGGTGGTGTCAACTGCATGTGGCTGAGAAATCTCAGCCAACTGTCAGCCTTTTCAGATCGCTCCCAATCAGCAAAAAGACTAAAGCAAAAGAAAAGGAAGGAAATGATCCAGCAACTGGGAGTGGAGTACCTGAGTGGGGGCAATTAATAGCTAAGCTATACTCCGTCATTGCTGTCAAAGAGAGCAGGCTAGCCAGGCTACCCTTACTTTGCCAGATTTCTGTGGCACTTGTGTAATTAGACCTAGAATGCAGAGAACAGAGGTGGCCATGTTGAGAACTACAACATTCAACATTTAAGTATGTGGGTCTTTGTAAACACCCACATACATAAGAGTGGTCAGTTCAGGGAATAATTCTACAATGGCTAAAGTAATGAAAAGGTCTCGTTGACCCTGCATGACCTGTCAAGCTGATTAAAACGACATATAAAATATTACAGAGGGAGTAGCGCTCCCAAAATCCTAACACTTGTCAGTTATGAAGCCCTCAATAAAGTTTTTTTTTAAAGAAGTAATTGCACAAAAACTATATGACTGGGAAGATGTCTTTAAAAACATAAACATGTATATCACAAGCCAAGGTGTTGCAAAATCTTCTTTGGTGTTGATGATTAGTGGGTGAAAGATGTGAGAAGAATGCAGTGTTTTTTTTACCTAAAGCTATGATTTGCTTTGCATAAACAACAACAACAACATTAGCAGGCAGGTTCTTCAGTAGAAGCCACACAATGAGCTCAAGGGTTCCTCATAACATCTCATTATAGTTAATGAGCGCTGTGTGTTTACAATGTGTAGCTCTATAGAGCTAGCAGTGTTTATCCATCCCCTCCTCTCAATGGAGATCACTCAGCACACCCCAAAACAAAGGAGGATTTGTTTAGCCATGGGCTGTGTTTCTTCCCCTCTGGATCATAGGGCTCAATCTAGCAGGCACAGACTGTTAGCACTATCTCCCAAATCCATCACAACAATGGAAGCCCTAAAAAACCACCATGCTTTACAAGCCACATAATTAACTTAGATTAAACACCACAGACACAATATATGTGCTCATATAAATGTGACTGTATGCATTAACTGCATATACTGAAAACATATTTGATATACAATCTGATGAATGGCTAGTTAAAAATAACACAATAATATATTTGATGTTTCTGTAAAATAATGATGCATGGGCATAAAATACAGATGTGCATTTATCTTTAAAATGTGATATATGAACATTCATAACCTTAGTGGTATAATAAAAATATAAAACTCATTTCTTTGACTTGTGTAAGCTGAACATTCCTTGATTATACAAATACAAATTATCAAAGTTTAACCACAGCTTTTACTTCAACTGTCTCTATGCCTTATACTTACTTACTGAAAATCACTACTCTCTTCTTGTAAACCTTACCAAACCACCTTTAGAAATAATACGTCTCATAATTGTCTGTCTGTGGTAATTATAGCAACAACTGCCGCTCATCCACTTTGCTTCTGTAACCTTTCATAATTAACCAAGTAGGAAAACACTAGAAGTGAAGAATATTAAACACAAATATTTCCGGAACATCACATCTGCATCAATACAACATAACTCGGTGCAACATACACCACTACACTAATTATGAAAACAATTATCAGTATTACAGTTCTTGAGTAAAAGATACAGAGGAGGGTTTTCTGCATGACAGGCTCGTCTCTTAATCAGTGTGTTGGGAAGCATGGCAGTCGAGAGGCTGATTGAGCCCTATGTTGACTGTTTGTTAATCTGTGATTAACATCTGCGTGTGAACTTCTGGAAGTGTGGCCCCATTGAACCTTGTGTGCACATTGGGCATGAAATATCCAGGCGTGTAATAACATTTTATTTACAAAGAGCCCACTGGGCACAATACACGCTACCACTGCCAAACTGAGCAGCCAAACAGTTCACTTGAATGCATTATATTACCATGAGAATCCAACTGGGAAAAGGGAATAGCTTTAGTCACACTGGGTTATTATAAGCTGGGGAATGATGGATACCTCTAAGGCAAACCTAATCATACAGCCATCAACCTCAGCAAAAACCTCATGATAGGTTTAAAACAAAGAGGATCAGATTCAGGACATTACTGAAGGGTCAATCCACAAACACAAACAAGCAAACAAACAGAAAGTGCTTAATGTCTGACTGTCTTTCCACTCACAGACTATTATTCTAAAAACGGAGTAAAATGGTTAAATAAATTGTGATTTCTTGGGTGATTTGCCCAGTTCCATTCCCCTCTCTCTCTCATCTGGTCTGTCTACACTGACTGTACAAAAACAAAGTTAAAATAGAGATCTTGTTAATAAGTCAGTTCAAAAAAAAAAAAAAATAATGCTTTATGCTCTAAAAAGGTCTCACAAGTGAAGTAGATTTGAAATGACAGCTTAAATAATACCAACTGTGTGTGTATAATATCGTCTTTAGGTTGACTTAATGCAGGATACACATCGGTCTAAATATGGATGCTAATTAAATTATTGGCTAAATTGGGAAATGTCCAGTAATGATCACATGTAGGTAGGTATTCAACATGCATCCACTAGCTGCTCATCTTGTGAAACTAGGTAGTGCATCTCATCTCCCTTTACGATCAATATATGCAAAAGTCCGTCAGAATATAAAAACACAGACACCAATCCCTCGCATCCTCTTTACACAACATGAAAAAGCCTAGCTGCATCACTTTCAATAAAAGCTACTCCTTTCAAACGGCTTTGGTGTCCTATAAAATTACCATATGAGAAGCTATTTACAACTCAACAAAATTTCTGTGCGTTTCCGTGAGAGTTCAGTCCGTTCCTGTGATGGAACAAAATGAAAAGCCTGCCTTACTTGTTGCATGCAATTAAGCCCCTGCAAAAAGACAGTCAGGGCAGTTTAACATTTCATAGGGCTGTAATTATTCTTTAACTGTTAGAAAGTGCTGTCCCTTAGGAGCCAATTACTTGAAAAGCGCTCATCACACACAATATATATACAAACAAATCCTTCAAGCACAAAGTAAATGTTTAAACATTAAAAGGGATGAGCAGAGGAACCCATACCAATCAGTTTTGGTAGGAGCTAATTACTAATAAGAGCAGCAACCCCGTTATGTTAGATAATTATGACACCGACTTGCACCTCAAACGCAGCGAGCCCCTTGCTGGCTGCTGTACAGTGGCTCATCTGATCTCTGGCAAAAGAGAGGTAGAGTCAAAGCTACCCAAGACTGCACAGGCCAAATGGACTGACATGTGGTGTCACAGCCATTAGGACTGCACCAATTATTACCCCATAAACGAATTTACCAACTGCACTCTCCCATGTTTTTAATTTGTATTTCTCAGCTCTCGAGGCCAGGTTAACAACTGCACTGTAATCTACTTCTGCCCACTGTGCAAAAAAAATAAATAAAATAAACCTATTATAAAACAATTCCAAAAGCACACTTGCACCGGACACAACCCTGAGTGAATTACATCACTTATTTTAGAGTAAAATAAAAACTTGAGAGTCAGAATAGGCTTAAGTGACTTAGATGGATAATTCTTTAGTTCACCAATCATATTAACCTCCACTTACTCTCTACTACTCTCAGCTTGGCCTGTTGTTTGCTCATCTAATCAATCTCCCCCAGCCTTGTTCTTTAATGTCCTACCACGTTGTCTCTAAATATCAGCTAATGCCTGGGAAACATCAGGCCCTCAATGATAGCACTGTAAATGTAATTTATTTCTCACTCATGCAAGCACTTGAGCTAAACGAGTATGGCTACTGAGGAGCGGCACACTATATAAGATAAATATTGATTGACTGGAGAGTTTGTTAGCTACAGTGAAATATAGGGTCTGAGTGAAGAGATGTCTATAAAGATGAGAGGGAAGTGGGGGGTTGGTGAGTTGATTTGTATCAAGAAGTATTGTTTCAAATACAGAATAGGCTAGTTCAGTCTGTCACTGCCATAAATTACAATTTCATAGGATATAAATCTGCAAGATCAAAAGTATAAGACATCGTCAATACAAAAATATGTTTCCTGGCAGTGCTGGATGCTTTTCTAATGCCTCTGTGTTTAAGTGTGCATTTATTTAATAGAAAGGATTGATATTTACCTGTCATGCTTAGCTAATAGCAGGTTTCTAATGAACAAAAGTTGACTTTTCTTAGGTCTATCCCTCTGTGATATGCACATACAGCAGAGGAATACATACAGTAAACAACATACGTGAGTCCAAGGATCAAAAAGCATGTTGTTGAAATAGACACATAAACTGGAAATTATGTGAGTTATTGATTTTTCATTTTGAAATTGTGGCCCCCATAATTTGATCTAATGTATACCAACTAATAACTGTGAATAAATACAATTATTTAGCATAACTTAATAGCCTAAGCGTTTATGTATAGACAGACACACCTTGTGTATGTAATTCTTGGAACACCATGCATATACATTGTTTTCCTTTTTTCACTGCCCTTGAAAATAAAATTAACAATAGACCAAGGCAAACCCTAAAATGTAGTCGTTCATTGCAACAGAAAAAACCCTTGATGTTAGGGATGAGCTACTGTGAAAAACATGATTATTCTCAAGTAATAATTTCCACAGTAAAGCCATACACACAATTATTTATCAGTGAAAATACGGGAAAACAAAAGGTTCACTATGGATATTTGATAAGTGTGTAAAACTATGCATAGGATTCTTTCTGAACCTACGTCTCTGACCGTCACTTTCCATAATAGCACAGGTATATACAGATATTACACTGGAATTTTCTCCCAGTGTAAACAACGCCTTGTTGATGTGTGAGACTGACTGAGGGAGAAACAAAGCTGTCTCAAATCCCATTTGGGCTGAGAGGCGGCCCATATGGAAAGTTACCAAATAGTGTTAATACTGCTAATAGGATGTTCCACTCTAAATAGAAGCTCATGTTAATACCCAGATTTTCATTCATGCTGGAAATTGTAGTTTTAAATTACAGTTTAATGCTTCAGATTTTTAATAAAAAAGCCCCTCAAAAAACCTTTACAGGAACACAAAAATTACCACAGCCTCTGAACTGAGCCTCAGCCTTCCATTGTCAGCCAATTACTATGCAATCTCTTTCTTATGACTGAATAGCTCACTGTTAGCAAATAATGAAAAGGCAATTATGGCAAAGCTGTGTTCATATTACCCTCTTCATTTTATGCAGGCTGTAATTATTGTCAATCCTAGAGGCTTACTCTACCATGTAAGAGGCAGCAGGGAAGAAAATGGAGTGGGCTGGTGCATGGCAAATTGGAAATGTCACAGCTACCTTTTTATCAGCACCACTAGACCTCTTCGTGCATGTGTGAATTCACGTACGTGAGCACCTATTTGGTCAGGGCAAGGTGCCCATTAGCACACACTCACAGTGCACATTTATTTACACATTAACACACACATATTTACTCACATAATAACCAATCATAAATCCAGATGTGGGGAAAAATGCACAGGCGGCAAACGCAAAACGGTATGTGTTTTGCAGAATTGTCACCTCGAGCAGTTACCGTAGCTTAAGTATAATGCTAGCGGGGTAAGAAATAAATAAATAAGCTGTTAGATGAAGAGCGGCTGTGGGAAACACACACACATATTCCTTTTGTTCTTCCCTTTTTTCCCTTGAAAACAATCATTCCCCAAAGACTCATGGGTTTCTTTCGCTGCCAGTGTGTGTCTAACAGCAAAGTGGTGGATATATTCCTTTTGCCTTGGCCCTCATTAGCTGTCTCCATGCTGTTCAGTAATAGGGAGTGGCACATAAATGATTCCCTTTATAGAGTTTGATGTGGCACACTGAGAGGACCACAGCCCCCGTATGGACAGCACCCCCTGCGACCCCCCTCCCATCTCAGAAATGGGGTGCACTGAGGGGGGAGGCAGAGGAGTAGTGTGTGACACGCATGACAACATCCGAGATTTTGTCAGTGTGAATTCTAATGGCTGACCCTCCAAATATAATAAATGAAAATATATTTTTCTAAGTACCACTAGCAGACGTATATAATTAGGGTAGGGCATTAATAAAGAGCCAAGTGTGGCACACATGGCAGTAACAGTACACACAAACAGCAGCCAGGAGAGATCCTTTGTCAATACTCTTGCATGCATCCCTGACAAATCAAAGTGAATAAACAATGTTGTGATTCTACCATACCTTGACAGGCCAGAAGCAGGTCTACTAACACGATTCTGACGGCAGACTTTTCAAGGTCAGCCTTAAAGCTCTTTAACTGCACTGTTTTAGGCTTTGCACATAATTCGACCTGACATTCATGTAGCTGGAAAGCACACTCATAATATATTTTTGAAAGTTATTTTCTCCTTTATCCCCCTTCCATTCCCATAGAAGCAGGCATGCTCCGTTTGTGTTTAACAAGATTCTTGAAAGTGTGCATGAGGGAAAAGTGCATTTCTTAAAGTGAGGCGTTGCACTACACAAGCTGTCTTACCAACACGCTTCTCATACGGATACTGAGGCCTGTCACAGTCATATTACTTTACCTCTAACATAATAGCATCGTCTAGTGCACACCAACACAAAAGGCATCCGGGGAAACATCACAACAGGATCAGGGGGAAGAAAAGCCGTCTTTTAACTTTCAAAACTCCTTAACTTCTCGGAGCACACAGACTCTGGTGCGCCGCTAGCTTACGAGGCCTGCTGCTTAGAAGAAGGTGGAAGTAAAAACAATGTAGTCATTACAGCTCACTTGAGTGTCATTTTGGCAGGGACTGTTATATCTCTGCTTGACTTCTGATGTGTAACTGGAGTCACTCATCTGTTGTCTTGTGGCCTACTGGCTGTTTGGAAGAGTACAAGACACAAACAAACCCAAAAGATGCCACATTACCTCCCCACACCGTTCTCCATATTTGAGAAGTGTGGAAGCAAAGTGTTTTGATTTGCGGTATTCGAAGGCAATAACAGATGGTGAAGGTGGGGTATAGTGATCAGTCAGAGGCATTTTGGGGATGTTGCTCACTTCTTTCTCAGATACGGATCTCATCTCAAACAACAGCAACAGCTTCGGCACCAGCTCTGCTTACAACATCACCACAGACTTTCTCAGAAAATGTTCTTTAGTCAGTGTGACAGTCAAGTGCATGTGAGTGTCATGGGACTCACATAGTGTGTCATGATTGTCACTGGCTTATGAAGGGACTGGTTTGTGTGTTCATCAATTCAGTTTGATGTATCTTCATACACACCTAACAAGTGCTACTGCTCACTCATCTTCCACCTCTGCCCCAGAAAAAAATAAGCTGCACATGAAGTGGAGAGACAGACAAAAGAAAAATGAGAACACAGAATAAAAAAGCCTTCATCCATTTAGTTAAGCTTGGCTCAGAGAAATGATTTTCAGCAGGTATTCTTAATCTTTTGAGGCCTATGTGAATTATACAAATGGCCAATTACATTAAACACACCAGCTTTAATTTCCTGCCTCTGAGGACAAAAAAATAAACATGGTTCCAATGTAGGCTCAAGGAAGCGCTTGGGAAGTGCTCAGCTATCAAAGCCATCCAGAGTTATTTTCTTTGATTTGCTGCCAAGGCCCAGATACCCCTGTGTGTTTCAAGTCATCCAAGGCATTTGAAATGAAATTATGATGCATCTCTTTGAGATATTAATGTTAGCAACTAGCCCATGGCTACAGTAATCCCCTGTTAATCCTGACCTAATGAGACCAGACACAAAGAAAGGAAGCAGGGTTAAATGCAATTAGACTTACTATGGTCATATTAAATTAGCTTTTATGCTAAATAATGTGTTGTAGCCACAAACACATACGTGAATAGGTTTAAAGCAGGTAGAACATTACACGTTTACAGCTTTTCTCCTCTTTATGTGACACACCTGGTGGATAATTGCCTGACAGAATTAACAGTTTTTAGCATGTTCGATTACAATTTTATTTCTGTATTATCTGTAACATAATTAAAACTGTTTTATCAAAAAATATTTGTCTTATCAGGCCGTGTGTTTGAAAATGAGGGTGTGTGCAAAAAAAAATATCCCAAAATATTCTTGTATTTAGACTTTTGGTTTATAAATAAAAGTTTCTTTTGTTTTTATATAAAATGTATGATTGTTATTTTATAGCCTACATTTCCAAATTGTTCTGTATTTTATAGAAACACCCTAAACTTTTTTATTTTCACTTTTCTGCTGTTGCTCCAGTTCCAAGCCAACCTGTTTTAAGCATGCTTTAATAAACTCAGAAAGCCCATAATAAGGCACTGTGGTCTGCCAGCGGGAAAGCCAAGCTCATCCAAAGTTAACACAGCACTCAGCACCCAGACCAGCAGGGCACTTCCTCCTCACCCCTCTGATCTTTAATAGACACTAATCAGATGTGGGCCTGCAGAGAGCCACAGCGTGGGGGAGGGGGGTCTTGGGTTTGTGCATAAGTGGTGTATTGTACAGATAAATGTGATGATCATTTTACTAAAAATAAATGTTCAAAAAGACTCACTAAGGTATCGCATTAGTAGAATGACATAAGAATGCTACCTCTTTGTTTGCTCTTAGTCAGTCAAAAGGTCCAAACACAAGACAAACAGTTAAGACTTATAGGCACATTTGTAAACTTGTGTCCAATTAAGCCTATAACTCTGCATATATGGCATGTAGACACAATGGGAATGTGCAGACATAATATGTGTATATAATATATTCCAGTGTTCGTACAGCAACAGACCACACTTTTTGTGTCTTTTGTATGTTTTACACTGCAGTTTCCTTTTTCACACATACCATGTCAGATTAAAGAGCCTCCTTAATTTGTGGGACTCGGGCAAGTTTGGCTGGCTAATGAGATTGGGCTAATTGGTATCGTTACTGTAATCTCCCAAGGCAGAGGACAACACGGTTAAACATATACCCACTGATCACACTTAAAACCTGCCAGTGAAGCTAAAGGTCATTAGCAGCAGTGTTCATTTTCAAAGCCATGCGATGTAAATGGGGAAGGGAGTTCATAAACCGCTGTACTAAAGTTCAGCAGGGTTAAAACATTCATTTGCTAATTCCAGGATGCGTGTTGCCAAAAGAAAACATGGTGTAATTACACAAGGAAAAAAAGATCACACTAAAGTAACACTCTTAGACATCCATGCATGGATATCACTAAGCAACCCATTTTGAAGGCAAATTAAAGCATATGTTCTTGCACTGAACTCCTAATTCGTAAAATTTTTACACAAACAATGACGCCATAATTTTGATTGCAGTTAATTATAGACCAGGCATTAAATCAGCAATCTTTTTGGGGGATTTATGGTGAATCTTATTTAAATAATGTTACTTTAACGACTGAACTTAACCTAAGCTACACTTCAAATTTGTTTCTATATTTCTATGCATTTATTTTTATAGTCTCCAAATGATGCATGTCAAACCAGGCCATCTGCATCAGTGGGCACGTGGACTCTCCTTTGGCTCGGATCTGGGGAATGGCATGAGGCTGACAAAGTGAAACAAGAACAGTAGCTAATGTTAGCACTAATGTTAGCATTAGTATTAGCATTAGCAATGGAGATGAATGGAGAGGCTGGCAGCAGGGCCTCGTCTGTCCACAGCCAGAGACAGGTGGGCCGTTAAGCCTGGCTTCAGGTTACGGAGACGAGCCACAATGTGCGTCACTGCTCGCAAACACACACAAACACACACTCAGACCTTAAATCATTTATTCTGAGTTAATTTTGATACCCACAGATGGACTTGTCTGTTATTATATTACCCACTGCTGCCTGTTCTGAGCATACATACCATTTTCACATTTTAAAACCACAAACCCATCATACTTTGCCTTTTATCTTTCGAGTACAGACAAGGACTACTTTGCATGTGTTACAGAGCTTTGTGACACTAAAATATGTTGAGGAAGTTTGCTTTAGCTCTAGAGGGGGAACCTAAGCTCTGCCACCTGTTCGCCAGATCCACAGGCTTTATTGAATATTCTTATAAAATCATAAAAGACAGAATAGAAATCAAAGCATTTCCTGGCTGCCTGTGGCACAGCTTCTAAAGACTGTCCTATTTTTAGGTTTTGACCTAAAGCATTAAGCATTCTGGTTTAACCTCATGTCTGTGGACCCAGATGTTGACATCTCACTATCACAGACGTCTAATAATATCAGCTTTTAACTCTGGAAAGATTTCAGGGAGATAGTTATGTGGCCTTTGAACTGCACAGGGGGTAACAAAAACAATGATTAAAGTGTAAAAATGCAGAAAAAATGATCATAAAGAAATTATCTATGAGACAAGCCTCTAAAATTGTGTGAATGAATGGAGTGCTTTATGACAAAGGTAGGCCCTGATTTATAATCTACTTTTCTGTGGCTTCATAAAGAGTGGTAATGTGAGTTGAATGTGTGCATAAATGCATGCAACTATTATGATGCTAAACTTTTTCTGCCTAACTTGGGAAAGCTTTTAGCGAGGGATCTGTGGAGAGCTGTTTTTCTTGCAATCGGATCCTTGCTGTGGGCAGGGGAAGGCCTCTCTTCCTGGCTCACTGAGTGGTAGTGGGTTGATAGTTAGAAGGTAATCTCCCTGTGCTATTTCAAAGTCTGCAACAAACATGCACACACACAACCACTTCCAACCAACACCTGTTTTCCTGCCTCTACATTTGATGCTTCTTAATACAAACTTCCCCTCATGGATGCACTGAGCTCTATTCCTCCTCCAGAGAATTGTCCCTAAATAAAGCTTGGCTGCCACAGAGCCAAAATGGCTTTTACTGGATGTTTATCCTGTTTCGACAAGAATAGAGCACATAGTTACATTAAGTTCACGCTCTGGTCTTACACACGCAAAGGCCTTATCAACTCGTCCTAGTTTAGATATCATTAAATTGGATACCATGGCTATGACCTCTCATAGAAGCTGTTTTATTTCATCAAATGTAAAAACTATGCATTGGGAATGGTTTGATTATAACAGTTTAGACAGTTTTAAACATCATTTAGAATCCTTACCTAATATAAAACATAAATAAAACATAAAGTGGTTCTGCATATTCTCAATAATGTATGTATTTTTTATTATTAAATTTCTTTTTTTTATATTAAATCTATGTTTTTACTATAAAGTTCCTCTGTCAAATAATCTATAAGGATGTTTTCCAACAAAGGTAAAGATTAGAGTGAAACGTAAGTAGGAAAACAATACCCATTGTAAAAAAAAAATAAGCCAGCCTTGTTAACACACGGTCACACACAAGTGGCCATATATCATCTTTGGCTGTGTCACTTGAGCTCCATGTGTCATAGACCTCAGAGTGTCCCCTCGAACTTGAGTCCTCCTCTTGTAACCCTGTGGACCCCCTGCTCCCAGTGAGCTGAAGGCACTACTTTACAGCCCCTGAAAGGCAATTGGAGACCGCTGAGAACTAAGATGAATTACAGCACTGGGAGCTCCTCTAACGAAGGGCGTCCAAATTTACAGCTTTGCCAGCTTTCTTAACTTCATGGATGGAGATAAAGCAGGTCTTGGTTTTGACAGAGCCCAACTAACAGTGCAGGGAGGCGGTGCACAGAGAGAGACAGAGAAGACAGGGTTTCATTTCTCAAAGGGAACCTAATGAGTGAAAATATATGAAGCAGAATGGCCCTTGTTATGCTCTCCCCTTGACAAGAAAAACGGCAGCCAAACGTCAAAAAATATTTATTGCGATCAACAGTCATTGAGAGGTTATAGACACAGAGGCCCTGACTGCATTCACTAACCATTTTGTGAAACAGCAAGAGCCAGCCACAGCATGAAACACATTTTTCTCTGTCTTTTTTCCCTTTTAGAGATCAGTTGGTTTAAATGCTTGTTAAATCATCCAAGCTAGAAAAAAGAGAGGGAAAAAAGCCTTTTGTGTGCTGTCTAAACCTGAATGAAAAGCTCTTTGTAGTTCGCTCTGTTGGGTTTGTAAAAACAAATGCATGCTACATCAAGCCAATCATTTATCCCCCAGACAAAGATCAAACTAATATTGACTGAAAAACACCTGAAAGATGAGGCAGTGAATGCTAATGAGAGGGGCCTTCCTGGCTGCTAATCAGAGTCAGGCTTGTTTTAAGATAGGAATAAAAGAACGAGAGGGCGACGAGACAGCCATCTTCATAAACATATTATCATTTTCAGGAGGATGTTCCAATGCCAGGGCTATAGCTGCAGCCAGACTCCTATAAGAACTGTGAATTGTATATCAGCCCGCAAAGCTGCCTCTTTAATCCTATTTGCATTCATATGACTATGGCTGGAGCCAGGCAGAGTTTATCCTTAGATTCACCAATTTGTACTCGTCTCTTACTGGAAGAACCCCCTGCACATTGTAGTATCTGGATGTCTGTCACATCTTTTAAACCAGTTCCTCTGGACGCTGCCATTCAATTCAATAGATAGAAAAAGGCAAATGGTGAAGAGCTTTTGGAGAATTAGGCAGATGAGTTACCTCAAAGACTGTTGGGCAGGTGATACATGTGGTGGCAAACATTTGTAATTCACAAAACAGCGTTGACAGAAAAGTCAGTGTCTTATGATTCTAAATATTACAATGCAATTCTCAATTTTTATGACATATGCATAATTAAAATATATATATATATATATATATATATATATATATATATATATATATATATATATATATATATATATATATATATATATATATATATATACATAAAAGGAAGTTGCAAGAACTTGCCCTTTTAGCTTTAACCAACACAACTGCAGCTTGTTCTATGTCCACAAGTGCCACCATAAATAAATATATAAAATCTATTTTGTGATTGTGAAAACAAAAGAAAACAATATAGATGCATGTTTGTACTGATTTTTTTTGTCCCAAACCTAATGCACAGCTCTCATGTGCACATGGTTCGTGAGGGGAAAGAGGGAAATAAAAAGATTTAAATACTCTTAGTGGCTCCCCAGTGGAGAGAGCCACAGGCTTTGCTCCACACTGACTGATTTGTGAATGTCTTCTCCTTAAACAGCTCTGCGCCTCTGTGCACACATTGCTCTGGCACAGGGGAAGCAGGGCTTTCAACCATTTGCACATTAATAAACCTCCAGAAACATTTATTAAATGCTGGGAGAATAGACGGTATTTACATTGGAAATTCTTGAGGACATGAGTGTATTTTACGAGGGCCACAAGACTAGCTTCTGTGGTCCTGAAAATCCTTGGCTGCACACGGGTCATGATAATGACATTCTCTGTCCAATTACTCCTGCTGCCAATAGCACTGAACATGATGGAGAGGAACACACTATTAACCCTGTTAGCATTATCGACATAAGGACGGAGCTCACATCAGCACCCCATTAAGACCACAATATAGTCATTATTAGACAAAACATAAAAACTGTAATAATATAAAAAAATACTTACAAACACAAAATAAGGAGTCCACACTTATAATATTCCACAGCAAGTCCATGGTCTCTCATGTGAGACATATTATTAGCGTTTATCAATTTTAATGGTAGGCTAAAACGGCGTCTTCACTGCACAATCTGCAAATATAATGCTTCCTTATCATTTCATGACACAGATCAGCTAAACTGTCAGAGAAATCTGAAGTCACACTTAACCGAGCCCAGTACTATTAAGATGGCTCGACATAACAGGACGGCTGCCAATAATTGTACATAAAGATATGGAAAAGCCACAGTCCAGCTATGAATATTTCATGAATTCCGACACAAAGAGCATGCTAAAAGGATCAAAGAGAAAAACGGGAGAGGACTCAATGTGAACATCTAAACAATATGCAAGAATCTCGACAGTATAGGTCACATGCAAAAAGACTGGGGTCACACTGAAATTGTCCATCAGTCAGACAAGCAGAACTGATTTGGATGCTAAATAATGGTTTAGATATTCAAAAATTCCATATATATGCGAAAGGCTTCAGTGCACCCTGGATCTGGCCTATCAGAGGAGCGCTCTGCCACCACACTCCCTCATGCAGACCCAGTACGCCTCTGAGCCTGGCACTAACATGCACATACACATGCACATATGCAGACAGAAGCAGACACAGCACATGAGCTCAAACACACATTCATAACAGACAGGCACGTCATATTCTCAGGAAGAATATGAATTAACAACAAAACATTGCTTGTTATATTGTAAATCTAATGTTTTCTAGTTGAGAGATGTGAATTAAACCTTGTAAACTTAAGGAATATGCTGGTTATGATTTTTCTACATACCCCAATTGGCAAAAACACACCTAGAAACAATATATTTTTTTAATGTTGCCTCTGTGTTTCCAGAAATATCTATTTTCTTCATTTGGTTCTGAAGGAATCTGTAAAATTCTAATCAGTATAACAGATGCTAAATATATGCAAGCTTGTGTCTAAAAAAAAAACACGATGCCTCAATTATATTGTGATCTCCTGCTCATTTCCGAGGCTGCTTCTTGTGATTGTCATATGCCAGTTGCCATTGAAATGTGTTTTCATGTTTCCAATCTTATTGAATGTCAAACATCTCTTATTGAAGGAGTCAAATCCATCTGATGATTTTTCCGCCCCACTCAAATGGAAATGGTGCATGTGACAAAACAGAGATATTAACATAATAAAGGATTTCAACTTACAAAAAGCTCAACATCTGCTTGGTTGGAGAAAGTAATGGATAACATTTCTTTGAATTCAATTGATGGATCTGATGGTGCTTAGACAGTCATTCATATCGTAATGTCTCAGGAGAGGCCAATAATAGCAACAACATGGGATTAATCTCAATACTCTTGACCCAGATGAGGCAATATATGCATGGGGCTGCACATTTAAAAAGATATTGTTATCAACAAATTTGAGATTTTGCGTTCCTATTTCTCACTTCTTACTGGGAACACACACACAAAGAGTAAACAAATGTTTAGGTTGTGGATAAGAAAAAATAAAATACTAAAATACAAAAACACTCAACATACATTTATTATCTCACAGTGTATGTGTTTTTACAGATATAAAAAATGAGACATCATGACTCTGAGGTTAAACAGGCCGTAGAATGCTTTCTAAAATATTTATATGTCTGAAACTTTAATACAAATGTGTCTTCCTTGTTTATTGTCTAGTGAACGTTAGTGCTACAGTTAGTGTTATAAAAGAAAGCTTAGGGTTACATCATAGACATGAGATGACATATTGAAGTTGTGAGATAGTCTTGTACAATTTGAGTAACAGAAAATGAATATGGTAAGTTTCCCTAACATTGCATTAAACAACATTACTTTGTATTTACTTTATTAATCTTCAACTTCTAAAAAATATATAGCTTTCTAGTTAGGCCCAATCCCAATTCTCCCCTTAGCCCTTAGCCCATATTACATACTTATATAACATATATTATACACAACATAACAATACAATAAGGTTTAATAATAATCCATCATCATCATACAGTGTATTCACAGTTTATTGTGAGTATTTTGACTGGAGTCTTGTTCTGAACAGTATCGGCTGGTGTTTCCTCAGTCACTGTTACAGACATAAGACACTGAAGGATGTTACTATGACCAAAAAGGCGACTGTTCGTTTACGAAATATCAATTTATATCGACAGATAAAGAGTTAGCGCTGTGCATTAGCGAATAAAAAGTTCAAAAAGGCCTGCCAAAACGAGACTGTGACCTGTAAATGTGACGCTAACGTTAGCAAACAGAGATTTTTAGCAGAAGCTTCTGAGGAGAAAACAGTGCAGAGGAGAAAATCAGTGCATAAACAAGTTCAAGATTAAAGAAACATTAAATAAGACTCAGATTTTTTTACAAATTTGTTACATTTTGCACCTCTCCCACAGACACACTGCATTATGGGAAATTATCTTACCCCTTTGTTATACGTGTGGTCCTCCAATATCTCTGTTTGAAGGCATGTATACCCCTTTTCCTTTCCCCTTCCTCTTGATCCAAATGAGTATTGGGACACAACGTGGTCTCTTGTGAAAGCGCAAAATAAGGGCTAAGGGGTAAGGGGTAGGGGTAAGTTAGAAAATTGGGATTGGGCCTTAATCTTTGGGTAATCTTGATGCTGTGGCCCTAACTACATTAAATACTTGTGACAGGGAAAGGAAATCAAAGTGAATAAAAGACAGTTTGAAATAATGTGTTGAAGATTTGGCCAACCACGGTTCAAGTGTGGACTTGGATCTGATAGACAGATGATCCTTGCAGGTTGACCCCGAAGAAAAGGGTTTAATAATGAATACAGTGTGTCTGAATTAAAAAGACACCAGTATGCATTTTTAATGTAAATGTATTTCTGCATTCAATTAAAAATGAATGATCGTCGCGTTCACCTCTGTGGACCTGGGCCCCCGGCTTGTCTGTTTGACCACTGGGACAAGAAGCTTTGTTACTCCTGACTGGAGAGAAATGAGCTGCAAGGGAGACTAGGGAGAGATGGGATCCATGCATGCTGTCGAGGGACGTACACATCTAAATACCCCACTTTAAAGACTGTCCAACCTGTACAAATAGCCATGGGACTCTTTGGCTAGTGATTAACGTGCTGCCTGGAGCTTTAAATCACTCTGGGAGAGAGATGGCCCAGTGTTTGACTGTGTGATATACTCCCTAGCCGAGCTTCTCTGATGGGAAGAACATTACTGATGGGAAACTAAAATGAGATTGCAGAAAGCAGGGGCAGGAATTAGGGCTGACCTAAATGGGTCTGGGGGTAACATGGAGGCTATCACATTAACCTGACGGGGGCTCCTTTAATAGGGTCCAGGGCTTAAACTGATATATCAATTTCCCTCCATGTGGATGACTTCAAAGGCCAGAGCTCATTCTTACCGCTTGTGTTGGCCCCCCATCAATCTCAAGGCGCTGTGGGCATCATCACCTCCAGCCTGAGACAAGCCAGGATAAAGATCAGCTCAGCAGCCCCCAGCCAATCGCCACCCTAACTGTCCACTTTTGATCAGAGAGAAGATTACTCTTCTCTACTTCTCAATACTTTTGTTCAGGGATTGGGCACAAGTCGTGGCTGGCTATCAAAGTGATTAGAAAAATGTAAAGCCAGTTTGAACAAGCAGGTCAATCAAAAACACAAGAGTTTTCAGTTTGAGTATCAGAGAATGATTGTAATTTTAATGATGACTGACAAACATTCATTCATCTTTGTGTACTAATGCCACCATAATTACCCTTGTCAAACAAAATGTGTAATTTAACAACACAAATGATAGCGTTTACCTCCGCTGACAGCAACAATGATAAAGATTCAGGAAATGCGTGGCAGAGCACCTTCCAGTTCATCTCCCCAGTTTGTAAAGAAACAGTTTTTTTTTTCTCTCCTGACAACAGAGATGCAAGCAAGTCCTTTCTTTTCACTAAACTCTCTATTCTCAGAAATCATATCAAAAACACACCTCTCACAGTGCAAGCCCTCCAGGGTTCTGATGTCACTTCCACTGTAACAGTTCGCTGATGACTGACATATGCTTCAACATGAGCGCTGAAAAAAGAAAAAAAAAAACTAAAACTTGAAAAACATACAACGCTACACACCCTTTTTGTTTTCAGATGACATTTCTGACTTTACGCTAACTTGTTTTGTCACAACAATTCCCGAAGAAATTAAACAACGCATTACTCAAGTCAAACCTGAAACCGAGATCTGCCACAACAAACCTAATGCAGTTTGAGCAGCCGGTGTGCTCTGGTATCCTTGGAGTGTGCATGTTTCTCTTGTAGCAAAGCTTAGGTTTCAGGAAGTTTTAGAGGTGGATTCAGGAGGGGATGTAACCTCACAAAACAAAAGCTCTGATGACACTGATAATGGTTACCTCTTTTGAAGGACTTTCACTGTGTATAAATAGCACACAAAAATGTGTTGAGTAGCAAGGAGTGAGGGGAGGCAAAGTACAAAGCTGTCTATAGTTTCTTACAACCTGGCATTTTTTATAAATTTCAGATATGTGGATTTACAACATTTAGTTACATAAGATAATTAATGCCAGTAATAAAAAAGAAGCTGATATTATTTTTTATCTTATTGTTCATTGTGTCTCACTCAACAGATTACAGCAATTGCCTTAAAGCCCAAGACTTTTTCCAGAGTAAAATCATAATCAAGGAAAAAGAAAATATTTTGTTAGGTTTAAGCAATAGACATTTAAAGGTAGTATATGGCTTTATTCAGAAAACAAACAATCATTTTAAAACATAAACATGTGGCTAAATTTAAGGGAAGGTTTCAGAAGAAGAGGATTAACGGGGGTCTGTGTAGTGAGTCTCTGGAGTAAAGCTATACAGGGCGGAGTGCAAAAGAGCTTGTTGGTGTGGGCTACAGTTTGCAGTGCGTATAGAGCAGCAAGGATCTATGAATACAGATCAGGGGGAGATGTGAGGGAATTTTACAGCAGGTATTGTCTGTCACTCACCCCGTCTGTCTGTGTGATCACTACCTCCTCAGCGACTGTTTCATCTTCCACTCTCCCTCTCTCATGCACACAAACAGACACACACTCCTCCCCCCCAACTCTACCAGAGGAGACCTGGTGCTGGGGTGTGCCCTTGCCAAAAAGTGACAGGTGTTCCAATAGGAAATCCAAAAATCAAAGGGCCATTATTCTTACTATACACTGATGCTACCCTGCCTTTAACTGGCTTTGTGGAGGTTAGTAATATCTAAATTTGACTGTTAATACTGTATAACTATGAGCCGTGCATTTAATATCTCAATGCTTTTGTGTAAATAACATCTAGAAGTATAGCTTAAGATATATTTACATTCCCTTTGTTCTCTCGCATTCGCCATCTGGAACTTTTAACAGAACGTTCATTTATGTCTGAGGTGAAGATAAATGCACATACATCAGTGTTATAAATACTCAGGCTAGTTGGCTCACTTGGAAACTTTCCTTTTCGGCAAAAACATTGTGTGGCCCCCCTCCAAGAACGTGCACAAGATGGACACTGCACATTTGAACTAAACTGTCGAACAACATGCCCTTTTTGCTCTGTTTGTTTTTTGCATGGGAGTGTCACTGCTGGTTTATTGCACTGGGAGAGCAAATCACATCAAGTGTAGCAGGCAGCTGTTGTTGAAATGTGCTGTTAATTCAGTAAATATAGCCTTCACCATGTGTCTGAGAATCGCCTACTCAGGCCACATTTAGTCTACATTTAGGCCAGATGAGCTTTGCCAAAGTCTGGTCGAAGGAGTGAAAACTGTGAGTCACTCAACAGTGTAAAAAATATATAAATCAAAATGAATGTTTGTTAATAGGAATGTGATTTGTGCTTTTGAGAAGGGCACACAACAATGTGCCAGCCTCACGACAAGATTTCAAAATGTTGCAGAAATTCAACAAATGAAAGTTATTGTTGTCTCTTTGTGTTCTAGTTGTAACATATTTTGTCACAACAAACACAAAAGTAAATCCTCTTTCAGGGGCAGTGCACCATTTAAATTGATGGTCTTGCACTTGTCTTGTTCTCTCAAAGTTGGAGCCAAGAGGAAACAACATTCTGGCTCTTCTTTTATGGGCTATCAATAATCTTTTTCTGACACATTATTTGCAGGGCAGCAGGAAAATAGGAAACAGCACGGTCAGTGGTTTACCACAAAGACTTCTGGGCGCTGGCGAGGGCGGTGTGCGTGGGTGATGCATTCACTGTGCCAGCATGTCTTTTTGACCGGGCTGCTGGAACACTAAGGGCTTGTGACCAAGCTCTGGGAAAAACACACACAAGCAATTAGATGACATAAAAGTCATGAAGATGATGATTCTTTGGCACAGAAGTTCAGCTTCTTTAGTGCTACAGTGGGTTTGGCAGTGAAGCATTTTAGTACCATGCTGCTATGTACACATATTTGTAAATGTATTGAATTTCATCAAGCAACAGAAAAT
This sequence comes from Neodontobutis hainanensis, assembly GCA_024349245.1. Classification (NCBI taxonomy): domain Eukaryota; kingdom Metazoa; phylum Chordata; class Actinopteri; order Gobiiformes; family Odontobutidae; genus Neodontobutis; species Neodontobutis hainanensis. Next base: position 9,869,210 of record JALDNG010000002.1, on the reverse strand, counting down.
GTTAAAGAGATTTCTCTATTCTTTTCTGTGACAGCATTTCCCTCGACAGCCGTCATGCTGATGATGTGAACACCCATATTCCTTCTGAATTCAGCACAGCTAAGGCTTTTGGGGAAATTAAATAACCTGGGGATTGAGCTACTTTACGAAGCCAAATTAACATATTTGCCTCTAGAGGAAAATATTGCCTGAAGTTGAATGGGCAGTAATTTTACGCATGGATTTTTCCATCTTAATTCTCAAAGCGTTGAATAATCAGGAGAATTTGTTGTACAGAATAAGGATTTTCAACATTCTTAGTGACACTGAAGTGGTAGCATGTTACTGAGTTGTGTGTGAAAACAACAAATAGTATTCTTAAAAGGGACATTTGCTGTTCTGTTAATTTGTAAAGATTGACTAATTTTATATAATCAGTTTTACTTTTTGTTTTCCCAGAAATTGGACTAAATCCAATTGTAGTAAATATATAGATATTTTTGTGGCTATAATGCATTTTGATAGAACACATGGAATTCTGTTCTGGTCTCAAGTGTCCCTCTTTTCCCACAGAGGTAACCAATCCAAAATAACCATGGTTAACTATGCAATCTAACCACCACTCACCAAAGTTTTTCTTCAACATTCCCCAGCCCCCACTTAATAGTGTCAAATTACAGTCTCATAGCTAGTACACCTTCCCATTTTCTTCTTAAATCCCATGGTGCACAGAGATCTAAGTCTTATAAAGTTGGGATAGCCCTTATTACTTCTCATTAGTGGGTAACCTGATGCACACTGACATGTCCAACAGTTGCTGTGGTCAGCTGCTGATGCTTCCAAAATTGGCTGGCCCTTCCACAAAAGAGGCTGACCAGAAGAGCAAGTACTCCCAGTCTAGTGTAGTGCGGCTTAACATAAACCCCATTTACGCTGTCGCCCATATAGGTCCAAACCAAATGGGAATGTTAAAAAATGGGCTCTAAATCTCCAACAGCTCTGCTGACATCCACTGCTACAGATCATTAAGGCACCACCAGCTCCAGCTCTTCAGCCTCAAACTCAGTGGAGTCATTAAAGGCAATGTGTAATTAAACTTGGAATAAACAAAGGCTTTTCCCCAGGTCTTTTATTTCTCCCTCAACCATGTGCATATATCTTTCTCATTTTCACACATGTTCCCTTTTCTCTCCCTCCCAGTGTTCCTTTTTTTTTCTCTCTCGGCGTCTCGGAGAGAGGGTTGACACATAAGAAAGGAAATTCTCATTGGCCCCTGTGGCGGTGGCAGGCATGGACGAAGGCCCTCAGCCTAATTAGAAAACTAAATACTCTGAGTAATGCCTAACCCCTGGGAATACAACTGCCATATCTCTTACACATGTGATGTGGAAGGACCCTGAATGCCACTGGGGTGTTTCACTGAAATATCCTGCGCGACTCCCCTTTACACAGCTGTCCACACAGACTCATGCACTTAAGACAGGCTCACTTTCATAGTTAAAATAGAAATTTGTGTCCTAAGTGCTGCAACACAGCTAATGCTAAATATTTAATTCCCCTGGGTGCTAATTATGGTTGAGTGCTGGCAACACGGATTCCCTTTTTTCACTCTGCATAACAACTGTAAAAGCAATTTAAGCATTTTTCAATTAATTAAACACATAGTCTTCCAGTAACCTCTTGTCATTTTGCCCTCCAGGACCATAGCTAATTTGTGTGGAATAGAAAAGGGAAAGGGGAACGAGTGGGGGTGGGCGTTGTTTTCATCTTTGCAAAATACTCCTACAAAGGAATTAAAAGGGAACACATTGTTTTTTTTTTTCAGTTTAGACAGATCACACTTTACTATTCTTTTATTAAAAATCCAGTATTTTTGCATGTGGTTTGAATGTTCCAAACTACATATCAGATGTCTGTAACCAAGAGCAACGAGCCCCCATTATATTATCAAAGTTGTGTGAGATAGTCTGCCCATGAAGCTAATCCCTGATGTATTTTTAGTCACAACTGGCTGATGAAGTGAAATTACTACATCAGTGATAAAGTGAGTCTCTCTGAAAAGCCGTTACAAGATTATGCTGCAACCAAGAGAGATCTTAAAGCTAGTGCAAGTCTAAATGAACTTGTTCAACAGTGAAGTGCATAACAATACAGTAAAAATGACTTGCAGCAAAATTAAGATAAGAATACATTATGTCTGTAATATGCTGAAATGATCATTTTTAATTCTGTCTGGTAAAAAAAAAAAAGATTCAAGATTTAAGAATCCTTTTATTCCACATTTTGAAATAATTTTAAATATATTAATGGATAAAATTTACATTTTTATGATAGACCATTTTTATGATAGACCCTATGTGATAAAAACTTTCTACATTGCAAAATTTGTATAATAAAGGTAAGCAGCTCATAGCCAGTCATATTTTTAGCTTATATAGTTACATGTGCTCATGAACACATAAGTGTAAGTTAATGGGAGGCGTAGTGGCATGCCCCTGTCATTGCCAGGGATCAGAAGCAGCCTGTGAAATCCAGCTCATTGTCATTATGGGATCCCAGTGCCTACACTACCTACCTGCCCGCAGAGCCTGCTGCCACACACTCCATCTTTGCATTTGTGTCATCTTACCTTCACCAATAAAAGCTCATACTGCAGAATAACAACCACATCAAGAAATATAAAATAATGGAAGAAGACTGAGAGCAATTACACAGTGTGCTCAAAGAAATTATAAAACGTATAAAAGCTAACAATAATGGCAGTACAACCCTGAGACAATGAAAATAGTCACAAAACAATCATTTTCCTCCTGATATAAAATGAATCTTTAGAGTTTTTGTGGCTGTAGCAGGACCCCCTCCTCTTCTGGACAGTGAGGCAGGTGAACACCAAGAACCCAAAGTGTTCAGTCACTTCTGGGCCATGCAGTCAATAAGGCTATTTCTGAACTCCGGATGGCTAGGGTTTCAAAGTCTGTTTAAATGGGCTCCCACAAAGCCGGAAGCAGAAACCTCAGTCCTCTCCCTCCCCATCTTTCTCCCTCTCTCCTTCCTCCTCCACTCTTTCTCTAAATATTGAGAGGGAGCTCAGCTTGACGAACCCTCTTGGTACAGAGAACGTGGGGGGGGTGCTCCTCTTTCCACATGCGGGCTGGTGAGGAAAGACAGGGAAGCACAGGGTCAGGGCTCCTGGTGCTAAGCTGTGAAAGGCAAACGTTTGGCAGAGTAATTACACGCCGCACTGCTCTGGGAGTGATTAGTGATAGTTGTCTGTTCAAAGTGTTTGGGGCTCACAGCCTTTATGGGCTACGCTTGCCTTCCTTTCGCCTAATGTTTAGATTGCATTTGCATCAGGAAGAGAGTCACATGTGTCAACATAAACAGTGTGCTTATGAATCTTGTTAAGTGTGCAGTTTGCCTTACAGTGGCACCCATTAGATTTTTATTGATGATATTCTGGCAGCCCAGATATATTAATGCAGGTAATCTTAACCAATAATAATTGTTTTTTTTAGATTTTTCACCCATATTACATTTTTTCCAGATTTTTTTCTATTTTTTATATTGGTTGTAACATAGATTAAAGCTGAACCTAGTTTTTTAGTGTTCACCTTAAAAATAATTATCCTGCTTTATTTGTCAAAAAGAAGAAACACAGAAAAAACACTGGGGTACTGTTACAGACAACAAATCATTATCAGTATACACATATTTTACATAGAATAGTAACAGAATATTAAAAACGTTATTACATTATCATTATTATTATTACATTATGAAATTGATTGCACCTTTAAGCACTTTGTATACATTAAACCTTTTCATTGCAAGGTGATTCTGTGGTGCATTGTAATCAACAAGCTCAGGTGCTGCGGCCTTGGATGGCGGCTTTTGATGTCCTTCGCTGTGTTTATTTTGACCAGAGATGTCGTCCCAGTGCAGCCTGCAGAAGTGTCAAGCAGCAGCCGTGTTTCACTAGTGGCCAGTTGTAACACACACCACAGAATAAGCAAGAGCAAAAAGAGGGGAGTGTCAACAGCACAGACTTACACATACATATTGTAAAAAGATTAGGTCAAATCTGAAATAAATTTCAAACAAGTGAAAAGAGTTTTCTTTATTCTTTTCTCAGTTTAATCCTGATTTTAGACCAGCGATGACAGAGGTAGAAGAGTTGGGTGGCAAACTAAAGAGCAGAGCAAACACCAGGCTGGACAGAGAAGGAAATACCTCAGGGACTCTCTGGGATTTGGGAAGTGGTAAAAGAGTACCTGTAGTGCAATCCCTTCCAAATCTGCTCCAGGTGTAAGGTATTAAGGTGAGCATCACCGCTTTGGCTTTCCATGTCTGCCTTGATCACCCAGGGCACTGTGTCGGATGTTGGACAAAACAGAGACCTCAGAAAAGTCAAGGAGAAAGACCCAATGCTCAGCGTGTTGTGTCAAGTAAAGTTTTGTGACAAGATTGAAATCCTCAGACTACTGTCCTTTTGAGAGAGTAATTTCATTATTTAACCATGATTCTAATCAGTGTCTGACATTTAAATATTCAATTACATATGAAATGAGTCTATTGAGAAAACAATCAATTGTGAAGACAATAAAATATGGCAAGCAGAACTGAACGCTTTTGGTTTTAATGAGTAAAGTCAAGATACATCTAGACTAACATTATTCCATTTAGGTTCTCTCGTAAGTACAAAGACAAGGAAGAACCATTTATTCCCTATCTGATAATACACTGCAATGTTTATCTGACTAAGAAGATTGTACTCAGATTCATTTAAGATCTAAACTAAACACATACAGTGGCTGGCACATTGTCATAGTTAGTTGTTGCATGCACAATTGTGCTGAAACAAAACAGTATCAACAGTATTAAATATGAGATTGTCGAGAGAGCAGTCCAGTAAGAGCCATGTTGGCACTGTTGTTGCCACAGATTACACTTAAAAGGCTGATTGTGAGATGTTTAAATGTATCAGACACATGGACAGGAAACTCAATCCCTAAGCACTGGGAGACATGGAATGTGACTGGGCACGTGCAGAAAGCAGGACGGCAAGAAGAAAGTGGCAATCTAAATTTCTAATGCAAAGGATGTTTCTCATTCTATGTTTATAAGACACGGCTGCTAGGACTACAAAGGTAAGGCGATACAGCATCAAAGTCTGCCTCGATAAAAAAACAAAAAAGCAACAATGCTGCAGTGGAATGTATGGCAGAACATAATACTCCACCCCCTCCTTATCCTTTCCCTTAAGCAGCCTCATTTGATTACAGTGCACCAAGCCCCAAATCAACCCCTTCGTCCCGTTTCTCACTCCCCACTGGTGTAGCGAGTAGGAGGTAGAACACAAGTTGCCAAAGTGGCCTGGGAGCAGAGGAGACGAGGTAATGTGTTGAGGAGAAGCTCTCATTTGGGGAACAAAAGAACAAGCAAGAAGAGTTGTGTGCAGCAGCAGAAAGGCAGTTGTTGTCCAGAGTGTGGCGACTCAGGCTGAGACTGTGTGTCTGACGGCAGCAAGGCAATGTATCGTTTACAGACTCCCCAAGCAGAATCTCCTCGCTTGTCCGTCTCCAGCCGCAGAGTTTGCCCTCTGCTTAAAGCAACAAGACTAGGGCTCAGCATTACAAGCCTATTAAAAGATACTTTTAATTACGCCCTGCTCTCACGGGATCACTTCTTCCGTGAACTCCATGTTTCTTTGGCATGTGCACTTAGGAATGGCACAACCAGAAGCACATGTTGTTTTCTCCCTCCAATTAAAGGGCATGTTGACAGATTAAGGTTGCTTCTGGTTTGTGCTTCACTAATGCATTTAAGGCAGATGATGAACATAGATGGGTGATGTGCATAGTGAAGGGGGGGGTATCTCTTAGAGCAACACACATGGAAAGAGAAAGGAGTAAAAGAGACACACAAACCATGAGGGATTAATGTGTTTACATTACCTGGGCTATGATCTATCCCCAACCTCGTCAACTTTCATTATACGTCACATACATAAGCAACAGACCTGAGACCCCCCCCTTGCAAGTCACTTTTAATATTTGGATTGGATAACGTTTGTACAAATTTCTGGGCACAGCTCCCGCACTGTACTTTTGTGTTCTGCTTTGTACTTTGTATCACCTTACCGACATTAAGGCATCGCAGAGGTACCTCCTGCTTCTCAGGAACTTTAAAATTCTTCAGGATTCAAAATAATATTACTGGATGTAAACAGCCAGGGAAGCCTTCACACCTTCAATCCCAAAGTACTGTTATCATTTACCATGAACACAAATAAGGGACTATATGACTGTAGCAGCATGCAGTAGCTATAGTCTTTTCCATTGTATGCAAAACAATGAGCTGCAGACATCTGGGATTGCTGGAGAAACGAATTGCTAGAGCTTATAACACACTCAGGTCTTATTATATCCAATCAATATTAATTTAGTCACTAAGCCTATTGACCAATTTCTAAAATAATATTACAGGTCATTTGTCTAGGCATGGGGAAGGCAGAATTATCCCCTTTATCTGCTTCCACATTTAGGAGCAGGGTTGTAGATGGAGTCAGATATTGGACACAGTGGACGTGTAAATAAATATTTTTGATACAACACTGGAAAATCAATGAGTGCTTCCTGTGATCCACCCAAAGCCAATCAATCATGATCTGCACAGCTGGCAGTGTGCCGTATAAGGACACACCGAGAGAGGGGAGCAATCTTTGTGTGATACCTCTTATTTTGGAATCGCTTCTCATAATAGGGTCATCATTTCATCACTTAGCCAATCTAGAGGCCTGCCATTCAGCCTTGAGGGGATATTTGGGAGCTGGGGAGGAAGAGGAGGAGGGGGGTAGTCATAGCCCATAATGGTAAACTGTAACACACACTAGCCCCATACATCTTCATTCAGGTCAAGAGGGGGAAAAAAATGTGGAAGAGATTGTGTTTCCTGACAGCAGCATGGGATAAAAATGGCACAAAGATACAAAATATAGATATGTATATGTGGACACAAGTACTTATGTAAATGCCTAAAATAAATGTATGTAGATCTTATTTAAATTTTATACTTGCTTTGAGATGTATAAATTTCAAGATTCGAAATACATGCTACTTTCATTGCTTTACAAAATATGTGTTCACTAAATAGTAAACAAAGTGTTATTATTACCTTATTATTACCTTACCTGGAAAGCATAACTTACAATCGCAGATGAAAGGGCTATAATAATGATTGTTTTAGAACATAATGGCATCTCCCAGATGCTGTATTTAACCATGGTGCATATTATGTTTAATTAAGACTCCCCCACCCCACATCCCTAAAAAGAAAAAAAAATGCAAGGTCAAAAATAAATTACATCCATTATTTGCCTCAGATCTCCCCAAAGCATTTGGAGCTGAAATCTGTTTTGAATTTCAATTGGCTTCCAAGTGGCAAAAGCCCTCAGCTAATACATCAAAGAAAAATTGGTGTCAAGTAATCGGTTTAGGACACAGATTGAGAATGGTTAAAGAGCCCATGAATACTTGAATTATTTTTCCGTAAACGCTTGGGATCAGCAGAAGCAGTGCGGCTGACCTTGTGCGCTCCACAAACCTGTCCACCTCTGGACATTAACTGAGTGTTCTAACACAAGGCAGCCACACAATTAGGCTGTCACAACGTATAATGTTGTGTAATAATAGCTTCTATATCCAATTTAGATTACACTCGCTCCCTCAGGCATTCAAGCGGAATCCTCTTTCTTTTTTTTTTTTCTTTCTTTTTTTTTCTTTGCAAAATGTATTCTCAAAACAACAACAAAAAAGCTAAAATATTTTTATGAAGATTTGAAATTGTTACACTTCTCCAGGTATCCAAATATTACAGAGAGAACTCACCAACCTGCAATTTCTGCGTGCAGGGCCTGTGTCCTCCCCCTACTGTACACAACCAGTCATGGAAACACACACGGGAGGTCACCAGATTTATCAGATCCTTTTTATTCAGTCACATGCGAAAAAAAGATGGTAACATACATTTGGTAAAATAAACGACTCATAACAATTTCTAAAGTATGCTATAAACTATACACATGGCCATTAGAATGCACAGCGGACAATCAGATGAGATGGTGTCTGTTTCCTTAAGCCTCATGAGAAAAGTTATACTGATGAGTCTGAACGCTACAGAAGTCTTAACAACAAGGTCTCACTGTCATTTAATTTACTAAGGTCGCTAAGTTTAACCTATGATTCTCTCTGGCACGTCAGCCCCCACTGTACCAGCGTCATCGCCCTGTGTCCCGCTCTCTGGAGGTTTTCAGAGCGTAAAAAGCACGTGACAGAATGTGCACACGGTCTTTTGCAGCGCCTACAGCGATCCCTTTCGGCTCATCGGGGACTTGAACCGTGGACTCTTCTTCACTTCTAAATTATGGACTTAAACAACACATCAACAACACTGCAATGAATTATTTTAAAATAAATATATTCAAACAATTTCTAATTTGAACTAGGCTATGTAGTTAATAATAATAATAATAATAATAATAATAATAATAATAATAATAATAATAATAATAATAATAATAATAATAATAATAATAATAATAATAATAATAAAAAGAGCGTCGTAAATAAATCTATCTCTAATATTTGTGAATTTCTAGAAAGGCTTAACTGCTGTGATCTGATGCGATTATTTGAAGGCGGATTTAGAGCAGTTATCCTGCCACTAATCTGCTCTAGCTTCAAGCTTTCTATTACTTTCTGCTCTAAATGCTTTATTCCAATAAATAAATCTAGTCTATAGGTGAACTCTCTTATCCGTGGCCAGTGGGGTTTCCACTGTTTCCATACGGCGTGTAACTTTCCAGTTTTCAGAGTTACTCGTTTACTTACATCTGTTTCTTACCAATGCGTTGTAACCCTGCATCAAAAGTCGACCTGCACAAAAACAATCCATTTAAAACTCCCATTTAATTCAGGGACCACTTGTTTAAAAATGACTTTTACTCACAAATAGAGCAGCAAAAAAGCGGTGATGATGCGAAGCGTATTCTGCTGGTATCTTCCGAGCCCATGCGACAAAACGTGCGAATGATCATGAGTAAAAGTTACGCCTTCGTTTTTGTTGCAAAAGGAAGAAATAAGTTGCAGAAAAAAGTTGGGAGTTGACAGAAGCGCTTGGTGTCGCCATCCAAAAGGGAAAAGGGGGGCTGCCAGACGCGCACTTGAGACTCACTGCAGTGAGGAAGCTTGTTAAGCAGGAAAAATGGAGAAATAGAGTAAGAGGGGGGATTGTTAGTTAACGCAAGAGAGAGAGCTAGAGGGACAGAGGGAGGGTAAGAGGGAGGAAAAAGAGAGGGTAGAGAGAGCTTGCCTGAGCACAGTACTGACTACACCCCAAGAGGAGGAGCGAACTGTGCAGCGTAGTGGGCGTCAGGATCCTCAATTTCCAACTTAGCATCTTGGCAGGACATTTTCCCAAGCAAAGCCCTGGTCCGACGGGTAAAAAACCAAGTGCGCAGACATGAGCGCGGCGTCGTGACTCAAATAAGGAGCGACAAAGCCACACTCAAAATCCAACGGACAGTGGCAGCGACCGGCACCTATCACATAAGCTTCTTCTTTTATATTCTTTGAGCACTTTTATCATTCAGAGGGAAAGGCGGCGGGGTCTGCGCACGCACGCGCCTCTATGTGCTCCGCGAGAAGCAGCACATGAGAAAATAAAGGAAACTCCGCAAGTTAAGTCACTTAAAATCTTTGGGCTCCAAGCATGGCTTACCCTCAGGGCTACTTGTATCAGCCGTCAGCGTCTCTAGCCCTGTACTCCTGCCCCGCGTACAGCACCAGCGTCATATCGGGACCCAGGACAGAGGAACTCGGGAGATCGTCTTCGGGATCTGCTTTTGCACCTATGCCGGATCTACCGCGTTCCCCAGCGCCTCGCCAGGCTACAATTCCCATTTGCCGTACAGTGCAGACGCGGCTGCCGCCGCCACATTCACCTCGTATGTGGTGAGTAAACTCAAGGTGATTATTCCATCCAGCAGGCAGTAAACGCGAGATTATTAAGTCCTATCAGCCTCAAACGCATGCTGTGCACCAGGGGCAAGCGATTAGGGAGTGTGCGCAAAAGCTAAAACTATATAACATTAGGCAAGCCAAAACATGTGGTTGAACCTAATTTACTAGTTGTTTATAAGTGCGGAGGACTTTACTGGAGTTGAGAGAAGCGTGAGGGAAAGCAAAGCAGCCACTTCAACCCACAGCACCTAAATATTCATTAAATGTATACGTTCAAATTATTAAAATACACTTAAGTTAATTAAGAAACTACTAGTAAAGTGCATATCATTACATTCAAATTTATGCAAACAAAATCTATATTTTTAGGCTTGTATTGGCGCTTGCTTCTAGGCCTACTGACTCGGAGTATTTTTAAGAAATGACATGCTGAAGAGAGCACAGTGTCTCAGTGACACGGCGCCGTTATTTCAAACCAAAACATATCTTCCGTGTTTAGAAAATGTTATTAATATAATTAGGATCAGAAAGATGAGCAGTAAGATTTAAACTGGGAAATAAGGACCTTATATTTTCTTTTGCAACTTGCACTGCTATTGCCACTGATTTATGTGTGAGAAAAAAAAGTGTTTTGTCTGTATTTCTATGCGCGTACATGTACGCGTGTGCTCAATAATGTTTGTAGTTCTAACTTACTTTTGAAAACTTATCCAAATTTTACTCATAAATCCCTGCTCTTTTTCTTACGCGTGTTTTCAATGTCGTTGCTTAACCACAGGGCTCCCCTTACGACCACACCACGGGCATGGCCGGCTCCATAGGATACCACCCGTACGCTGCGCCGCTGGGCACGTACCCATATGGCGACCCGGCCTATAGAAAGAACGCTACGCGGGACGCGACGGCCACGCTCAAGGCCTGGCTGAATGAGCACCGAAAAAACCCTTACCCCACGAAAGGCGAGAAGATCATGCTGGCCATCATCACCAAGATGACCCTTACCCAAGTGTCCACCTGGTTCGCAAACGCCAGGAGGAGACTCAAGAAAGAGAACAAGATGACGTGGACGCCGCGGAACCGCAGCGAGGACGAGGAGGAGGACGAGAATATTGATTTGGAGAAAAACGACGACGATGAGCCCACCAAGCCATTAGACAAGGGGGACTCCACAGACACAGAAGCAGGTCGGTGCTCCTAGTGTTGCTGCTGGTGAAACAAAAAAAGGGAAGGGGGAAAAAAAATCATAAATTTTTCATCGCAGTCGTTTTCACTCTGGCTGCAAAATTGATTGCTGGTTAATGGTGGTATATTATTTATAATGGGACAATTGCTTTAAATAATAATCACCTTGAACTCCCCTCGTTTGACTTCTCTGGGGCTGGAATTGCTGGTGACGCAAAGTGTTTAGCAGTCAATTTAGTTTTAAGTATATAATAAGGTTACATCTGGTACACTGTGTGACTTTAAAATCACACCCCAGTATTATTACAGATTAATACTGAAAAGCCAGCTGCAGCTTTATCAGCCTAATATTTACGAGGGACAATAGTTTATGCATGCGTAACTTGTGTTTATTTGTTAAACCTGTTCTTGTTTGTTCTGCACTTTTCTTTTTTTCTTTTCTTTTCTTTGTCACATTTAAAGCATTACTCAAGCCCATTTAAATCTAGTTAATTACACGTGCTTGATACTTACTCAGTGTTATTAACGCAAGCTCGTGGCCTTCATTTTCATTCTGTTGCCTGTGCTACAGATCACAAGTTGCTGAACCCAGGGGACTTGGGCTGCGACCGGTTTAAAGAAGAGACCGAGGGAAAAGACACGGACCCTCTTCTGAGCGACTCGGAGCTAAAAGACCCGGAGGAGCGGACTAGTTCTGCGGAGTTGCGGCCTGACTCCGCGAAACCCACCACCTCGTCTCCCTCGGCTGTTTCAAGGGCGAGTGTCGTACTTCAAGACAAACCGTCAGATCTAAGCCACGCGACTGGCTCAGTGACCAGCAACGTGACCTCAGTTATCCATTCGCCCCCCTCAGCCCCTAAACCCAAACTGTGGTCTCTGGCGGAGATCGCCACGTCGTCAGACAGGTGTAAGAGTGGCAGCAGCGACGCGTCACCGGCTCAGAGCACGGTGCTGGGCTCTAGTGCGTCCCCCTCCCGATCCAGTCCCCAGTGCGTGCTCCCAAACAGTACGGTGCTGTCGAGGCCTCTGTACTACACGTCCCCCTTCTACCCCGGCTACACGAACTATGGGGGCACTTTTGGACACCTGCACAGTAACCACGGCTCTGTGGGCACGGGCTCCACGGCGCATTTTAATGGATTAAACCAGACTGTGTTAAATAGAGCCGAAGCTCTGGTAAGAGAGAGCCACAAAGTCAGAGGCCAAACGCAGGTAGATCTTTGTAAAGACTCCCCTTATGAACTAAAGAAAGGTATGTCAAATATTTAATACCTGCTCTTTCACACCGGCTAAGGACTTTTATTTATTATTTGATGTGGTTGCATTAAAAAGAACAACGAAGCCAATTCTGAGAACAATTCTTTTCTTGAGTAAACGCTTATCCTCCAAAACCCTTAGTTTCTGAATGGTTTACCCCACAAAAACAATGTAACAAAGAATGGTCTTAAACGCTGCAGCTTCCTGGAGTCTATTTGTATTAAAGACTAACATGTATATTTAATGTAGCATTTTTGTATTTAAAATGAACAACACACTATCTTTGAAGTAAATTATGAGAAAATGAAAATACTTGTGCAGCAATTGTTTTGGAGTTAGTAGTGAATTGTTGTGTGTGTGATACATCCGGCATTTCATGTGAAAATGAAGCACACGTTTTTAAAGCACTTATTTCCTTTTTATTTTTATTATTTATTTATTTTTTTTACCGAAGAATATACAAAGCTATCAAAACAACTCGGTGACTATCAATATTTTTTTATTGCAATTTTAATGAAAAAAAAATATGCTGGAGTTATTTATTTTAGAGGCTTTTCTCTGGTTTATTTTCCTTCCTGTGCAGACCCTCGCAGGCCTCTGCTTTCAGTAGAGCACGTTTCTAAAAACGGATATTGATATCATAACAACTCCCAACATTTAACCCAATTAGGTTTTATGCAGAGCAATCAGGTGCTGAACCCCAGTAATGAGCTCGATTTTATGCCAAATTTGGAGCTCATTACTATTTTCAAAGGCGTGGCAGAGCTGTTAAAGGGATGCGACCATGCATTTAGAACATACTGCGCTGTTATATTATATGTCATTAATGGAGAGGCTCTTTAATGGCGCATTAAACGTGAAACGTTGAGGAGAAAATGGAAGTGAATAGTTCTAAGGCTGTGTAGACGGTAGCATTGCACTGACTGAGTGCGCAAACTCTTCCAACTTCTGCAGGTAGGTGTCACACTTGCTCCTAGAATTTCAGAGGGCCTCTTTGTTAATCCGTTATGGAAACCAATGCCTGATCAAGTGGCCTGCGTAAAAAAAAAAAAAAAAAGAAAGAAAAAGAAAAAAAGAACTGGAGCCAGTGGGGCACAGACAATGATCACAGTTATTAGGAGGATTAAGGCAATTTGGACAAGTGGATAAAAAGGAAGACATTAGACTAAAACACAATAGTATTTATAGCACATGCTTATCGCATCTTTATTATTATTATTATTATTATTATTATTATTATTATTATTATTATTATTATTATTATTATTATTATTATTATTATTATTATTATTATACAAGAACAGCTGGAGGTCCTGTCCAAACAGGCATCAGTTTTTTTATTTATTTATTTTTTTTTAAATAATACAAATTCATTTTAAAGTAATATATTATATTGATATCATTTTGTGGCTGTCGTTGTTGACCTCAAGTGAAGTGGAGAACGTGCTGTTGTTTATGGGCGCCATTAATCTCTATAGTGTGCTTTTCCTTTGCAGCTTGAAGCGTCCCCTGAGGTTTGCTGTAATTCCCTGAGCCTTAATGTTCTCTACTCGGGCCTTCTTGCGTTTTGAGTTCAGTGTGACACGGTGGTGTGTGTGTGTGTGTGTGTGTGTGTGTGTGTGTGTGTGTGTGTGTGTGTGTGTGTGTGTGTGTGTGTGCGCGCGCGCCCGAACCCCTGCTACTGATTGCGGCACATCAGGCGTCTAAATAGCATAATTATGTTTTTCTTTAGCTCGTCCCCGGGGGATTCCACTGTTCCGCGAACTGCATCCTGAGACAGTTTGGCTTGAAATGGCGTTGTTCGGATATGTTTACACAGGTCAAGGATACATCTGGTGATTAATCATCTAAGATGGTTGGTCTGCAGTGTGACGTTTATTTGTCAAAGTGTATTTTTGATGTGTTTCGTGAGCGTGTCTCACTGTAAGTGTGTGTGCGGTTGTGTGTAATACCAGGCTTCAACAAAAAAACAAGCGCGTTTGTAGGCCTATACCTAAACATCTAACGAAATGATGGCCTAATAGTCCTGCTTCAAATTTACTATTAGATGAAATAATTCAAATAATTAAAACAACGCTTCAAGAACAGTTTTCAGTTTGGGGACACATCACATTCATTTTATGTTCCCATTTACGCCATTGTCTAGTATTTTTTCATAAATATAATTTATAACCTATTGTTTTATATCGATATCCAATTTAAATAGCATAATAATAATAATAATAATAATAATAATAATAATAATAATAATAATAATAATAATAATGATAATAATAATAACTGTTCTTTTGCTCCAAAGTAAAAAACGCTAAATCTCAATTGCTGTGTTGTTGTTGTTATTATTCTTTCATTAAGACATAACTTCTGCCATCACAATAATTTCATACCAATAGAAATATAATCCAAACGAAGCTGATTGTGTTGATACATTTAAGTGAGTTAATCCCAGGTCACTCTGCGCCGTGGTCCAAAAGGCCTCGCGCTTGGCCACAGAACTTACGTGCCTTAACTTCACCCACGTCGCTTCTTGCTCTGTCCTTGCTGCTGAATGTCGTGTCGCTTTATGGTTGGGACGGCTACAATGTGAGAATACTAAGTAGGGCTCACACCGTTCCCACGTGTGACAAACGGAGAAAATAATCCGACAGGAGAAGCAAAAGAAGAAAAGAGAAGGATGAGGTCTGTACACTGCGCTCCTGAGCTGAGCTTTCAGTGGCTGAAAAGTAAGAGTGCGCTTACTCACCGTGTTACCGATCTCAAAAGTAATCAGTAAAGTTATTTATTTATTTATTTTTAATCAATGTTTACACACCATTTTTTTTTAAATTAAGGAAAGACAAAATATTTATGATCACAGCAGATCTGGCGCCTAGTCTTGACAAAGATTATCCAGAGTAGAGCCCGTTGCTTGTTTTGGATTTATTTTTGGAAACCTTGCCATGTAAGGTAGAGAGAGTTGCGCAGGTATAAGCCTATCATTATCATGTCTGTGGTGTAATTATCACAGATGTTCATACTCACTAATACAACTTAAAATATCGAAGCATGCTGTCCCCTGAAGGAAGGGTTTCTTTTGAAAGAGTTTTTATATTTGTTTTATAATATTTTGGACAATTAATTTACTGATAATTAACAATGTCTGATTCCATCTTTAACCTGTGATTAACACTGGTTTGGCAACAGCAATGCCTACATAAAGCTACTTGTGTAAGTGGTTAAACCCAATAGACATTTGCCACTGTGGGTCAACGCCTCTTCAACACCACACGAGCCTATTTCAGATCATAAACTGTAATCAAAAACTCATCAATACCAACACCCCCAATATCAGCACACTGATTACTCAGCAGTCTGAGTCTTAGGCCTCGCTGTATCAATAGCCCTGATAAATCAACATTACGCCAAACTGGGCTCATATTCAGCTGGACGGTGTAAACAGACACTGGATAAATGTGTGTACCACATGCACAGCTCACACACTGTGTCCTGTGCAATATGTCATAAAGAGAAGTTAAATATAAGAAGAAGTTCTTTTTCTGAAAAAAGGACGTCATTCATCTTAAAAATTTTTGGTCTTTTAGCATGTTTTTGCCAGTTCACTGACACAATATGTAAAGGTGCTGACTTTGTTTTTTTTTTAATCTTGACTATAATTCAAGAGGCTAATTAAGGACACAAAGTTCAAAGCTGCGGTCATTTATGTCAGATGATATGTTTCTGTAAAAGGAAAACAAATTTAGCTCGCACTGAATTAAACAATTCATTTCTCAACTCAATGAACTGAATGTGGATTCACCCATTTTTTGAAAAGCTCTATGTCCCATCAGAGTAACATGAGTCTAAGGCCTTCAGTTGCCTCGGTGTCAAGAGGAAGGTGGACTTGTATAACCTTCTAGAACAGACTGTAAAGCAGTCCAGATAAGGTGGCGCAGAGTGATTTACCACTGTTTTTTCGCACTTGGTTGAATGTTTTTCTGTTTCTCCTCAGAGCTCCTCTGGGAGAGATTACACATGTAATTTTCAGCTGTGAGATGTTTTAAGTGACGTCCCCCCAACATAAATATAACATTTGTATAGAAGAGTGAAGGGAAAAACACACATTCAAGTGATGAGTGAAGTCCTGGCAGACCTCGAGACAGACAAAACTGAAAGAAACAAAATGTTCGGATTGAAATGATAGATATAATTATTATTATTTCATCACACACATGAAATAACATTTTGATTTCTTAAAGGTGTCACAGTATGTTGTCAATTTGTAAAATATATATTTTTTCTTTGTATCAGTGACATGTAACTGACAGAGCCCCACCTTGGCCCGTTGAAAAGGGCTGCTCATTGCCCAATCTGCTCTGACAGCAGTGTGGCGTGAGCTCCTGACCCTGTGACTGCAAAGGGTCTGTGTTCAGTGGCCATGTAAGGGCTCACTGGCGTTCACACTGGGGGTCTCTGCCCTGCCCTGAGGGAGGCGACATGCACACAAATACGCATGTATGTGCGGAAGGGGCCCATGGAGCATGCTGCTGCCTCAGGTATGCAGGGCCACAGAGCAGTAAGTGTACGCATTTAGTCTGGAGGTGGCTTCTTCCTGCTGTTGACATTGTATCATCTGGCTCCTCCCACACTTATGCCGCAAGGTAAGCAGTGTATATTTCTGTTTCTGTTTCCTGAACACATATAAAATGACAATGAGCACGAAACAAGAGATGCAGTTTTTATGACCTAATACTCAAAAGTATTAGGCCATGTCTAATGCACCGGATATATTTCATGTTGAATATTCATTTTTAGGACCAAAAATATTTCCATAACACAGATACAGGCATATGTACAAAATATTTATTTGCAAAACCTAAAGTCTTGGTAATCCAGATCATGATTTTGCATTGTCAGTAACCTTGTCCTGTACAATGTGTGTTTCAACAGAAATGTGAAAGTGATTATCTCTGCAACTGGGCTGGAAACATTGTGGTTAATGTGTTTTCTGCAAACTTTAAAACTGACACCCTCTACATGTGATAAGACCTCTAATATAACATGATTATTAGTTGTGATGAAGATTGATGAACTGTTTTCTTTCAGGGACTTCAGAGGGCCCAGGAGGGAGGAGGGGCACCCAGCCGCCACCACTGTTTATTTACATTTGCCCTTTTTAAATGATCCCTTTCTTCACAACATCTGCTCCACATTACCACACAGATATCTGTCCTAATGACCACTATAATGCTTGAGCTCACACACACAAATACACAGGCTGTAACATTACCATTACCCAGCATTCACCTGGGACACTTTACCCTCCCCCGACCACCTTGCACAACAAATGGACCTTCTTTCACTGTTTTGTTTTTTCACTTTTCCTTCCTAGTTTGGTGTAGTCTGATGGATGCAAATGGGCACTTACTTAATTGGATCAGTTCCCAAGATGGAGATAAACAGGCCTCCTCTTTCTCCCTCTCTCATTCAGCGAGTTTTTTAAGTAGCACTCGGTTCAGTGGTGTGTGGAGGGAACGTTAATGAGAAGGGGGTTGAGGAGACACCGCCACTTCTGGACTCTTTCAGAAGTATATGTTCCCGAAAGCAGCCTTCTGTCCTACACACTATTTGGGAAGGAAGCTGCATAGGCCCCATGTGTGACAGTGTGTCAATGCTAATTTCGTGATGCTTTTTCGTGATGAATTTCGTGAACTCACAAATTGTCCATTTATGCACCACAGCAGCTTTGCAGAGGTAGGCTACATGATTCTAGCTGTGGATGAGCTGATTATAAATACTAAGCAATAAACAGATTTCTTTTCTTTTCTCTTTTTTTGTTATGTTTTTTTGTTGCTTTTTACACCCTAATGGCTGAGAATGTTTTAATTTTATTTTGATAAATAAAAAATAGTGTTTTCCTTTTTCTTTTTTTTTTTTTTTTTTTACCCCTCTCCAAAAATCCAAAATGTGGCTAAGCGCCAGTGGGAGTGTGTTGGCTGCGGCACCCTGATTAACAGAGTGGTTTACAGCCAACTCCAATAGGTAATCTCATCAGAGAGGGGCTTTAAACAGATAAAGACCACCTCTAACTGCTCCCCCCTTTGCAGTCCTCTCCAACTGCATCCCTTTTCGCAGGAGACCTCCCTTAACACACTTACTTAGTGCCCGCTAATAATGGGAGCAGCTAACATGGCCAGCCACAAACTAGGCTCAAATCATCTATTGACCTCGTTTTCAATAAAGCGCTCATTTCCAGCCTGATGGATGATTTGTTGGTCTTGCATGGAATGGCCATCTGGATGAAAGGATATGATCACTGTAGTAGGTATGCATCACCTGCCAAGCTTGGGTTCTCTTACAGACTTACAAGCCGCGGTTGTCTTTCTAAGCATAACACTCAAGCTAACCAGACAAAAGAGAGAAAAAAAAAGATCTAATTGAATTGTGCACCATATGGTCACTATTGGCTCAGCTTTTTCCATTTCAAGTTAAACATGAGGCTGGTTTGATCCAATATGAGAAAATCCCCAGTTGCATCTGGAGACATAACAGCAGTTCATTCAGTTATCAAAAGCTTTGTCCCCAGCCTCTTTGTGGCAGAATAAAGAAGAAGAATCCAAAACAAATCTGTGAAAGAGCTTTGGTGGTGGTAACACCCCTTGTCCCACACAGACAGCCACTCTGTTCTATTTTGTTTGCGGGAGCTTGCAACGGGTTCACAGTAGCTGTGCTTTAAGTGTAGAAAGATCTGATTTATTAGCTTGTCAGGGGAAGCATTGTTCAAGAAAGCAATCAAAAAGCACTTACCTAGCTCCTCTAAAATTACTGCTATTTTCACTAGCTAATTTGTGTAACTCCCATGGAGAGGGTGGCAAAGAGTTTGATGAGGCATATAATGATGATTAATGAATTTATTGCCCCACTGCTCATCAAATGGTTGTAGTATATACTTTGCTCCTTTTCTGCCAATGTGTCGCACAGACTGGAGTGCAAGAAAGGGGCAGAGATGAGATAGTGTTTCCCCCCTCCCTTCTGCCTCCCTTTGGCTGTTAACCCTACTGACCTGATGGGCATGAGAATGCAGCACAGAGAGTCGGTGGGCAGAGCCAAAGCACAATGGACAGTTTAATAAAAGGTTAAACTTGAAACGCAAGTAAAATTGCTGCAAGCGACAGATACTCTCAACTTTCAAGCTCTGATCACTTTTGTGGGAAAAGCCAGGGGTAACCAGATCCATTGGCCTCTACATCCACCACCACCAAACAGTTCTCACTCCATTCAACAAATTCAAAGCCAGAAAGAAAAACAAATCCATAAATAAATCAACAAAACATATATAGTTGCCACTTCAGGTTTTGATGTGTTATTGGGTTCAAACAAGGCCTTCAAGCAACAGAAATGATTAATGACTGACAGCAAGTGAATGAAGTGTGTGTCGGGGCTCATGAAGCGGTCACTGTGGGGTCAAAAGCACCTCTACATATTTACTAAAAAAGTTGACCTGCCATCCCACCCTGCCCCAACCGCCCAGCCCACTCCCATAACTCTGGGCTTGACACATCTCCACATTGTATAGGACATTTCCACTCGATTACACCCCATTTCTCTTGCCATATCCTCTGCCCTTTGGCCAACTGTGCTTGATGAAGTCTCTGCTTGTACACCATTGCCAGCAACTAAAGAATGCATTGTTGCAACAACATTATTTTATGCACTTGCACATGCATACCAACCCCCAATAATAATCATCATCATCATCCCCCCCTTTGAGATCAGCTCCCCGGACTGTTTTTGCATTCAAACATTCATTAGGTTGGTCCTTTAAATACATCAAAGGATTCCCTCACTCGCACAATAAACCAATAAAAACAATTATAACCACATACGTTTGAGGCTGTATTGATCTCTGGGGTGGAAGCGTTAGATAATGAAAGAGTCTGATGACATAAGTTTTCTGAGAAAGCTCACTTTCATTCTCTTTCTAGTGTGCATATTGATTCTGGATACTCATTTCTATTGTTGCATTTTTACATCAGATTTTTTGGGAAAACAATGTAATACACTGATCAACTAATAACTTTGTTTGACTAAATTTGAGGCCCAATGGAATGTACTGTAAAATGCTTACAGCAAATGGAAATTGTTCTACTTCTATAAGTTCATGGCAAAATAAAAATGTGAATTAATGTGAATGGAGTTTTTTCTATAACATAAATATACAGTAGTTTTAATATATTTGATCAGTCATGGATATTTCTATGGTGAGGACAATCCAATGTGTTAAATTTGCATATGCATTTCATGCAGTAAACATTTAAATTTTTGAATGGGAAAAAAATAAATAATTTGGATATGGAGGATTTATTCATACTGTATATCACTGTTTAAATATGTTTCCCTGGGCAGACTGATGTACAGTTGTTTTCTTGTGTAAAAAAATGCTTTGAAATAATCTGACAAAAACTGCCTTGGATCTGCAAGGCAAATATCTACAATAATCCGAATGCACAAGAGCAATACAATTGAAGTTTTCAAACTGATTGTACAGAACCTCACTATGACATTGTGTGGTAGAGGACAATTGTAAAATTGTGACCAGTCCTTGACCTGCTGACCGACATAGACATACAGCAGCTACATTAGCAAGTGTCATTAGTAAATACAAGAGTTTTGACGCTCACATATAAAAACCTCAAGCGCATTATGTCAACCAATAGAGCAGATTTTCTCTACAAAGTCAAAGGTCATGAGAGTTGATGGGGGGGTTCACCAAACTAATTATAGCTATTCCACCTGAAGCGGTCAAGAACAAACACAAATCTGTTTCATTGCTAAAATAGCACAGATGCAAAATAGGGAGGAAAAAAGAATTATGAAAAAGATTAATATGCTTATGATTATACAGCCTCATTTTGGTTGCATAATCACTTTAATGTTGGCTATTAAAGCTAAGTGGGTCTGATTTTACTGTCTGCCCTACAATCTGTATGCTCTGATCAATACTTATGATCTGTAAGTCACCAGCTATTGATATCACTGACCTTCAAGCGCCTGACCTTGTGAAAAAGAGGTCTTCCCTTGTTCTTGTGATGATAGAAGGTCATTGGTAGAGGACTAAAAATACAAGACATTAGCAGTGATACAATGTTAAAGTAAAATTTATATATAATTATATGTTTGGACAAATCTTTGCTATGCATGGAAGTAACAAAAAGTAACACTTTTCAGATTAGAACCCTAAACCTTAAACAAAGTGAGTAAAGAAGACAACTCTTTGTATGATGACAGATGGATGAGCAGAGCTATCTTGGGCTGTAATCTTGGAATAGTTTTAGACACTCTGTGTTTTGGCAACAGGCGAACACGATATG
Organism: Neodontobutis hainanensis; assembly: GCA_024349245.1. Classification (NCBI taxonomy): domain Eukaryota; kingdom Metazoa; phylum Chordata; class Actinopteri; order Gobiiformes; family Odontobutidae; genus Neodontobutis; species Neodontobutis hainanensis. The sequence continues at coordinate 9,847,426 of JALDNG010000002.1, read as the reverse complement.
TGAGCTGCCCCTCTGAATGAATGAGAGTGAGATCTGTTTTTTAATCGTGTTGTGTCATGTTTTTTACCGGAGGCCATCAGACACAAATATCAGACATGATCACTTCTAAATCCAAAAAACATATATATATATATATATATATATATCCTATTTTTATACTGTACAATGATACTGTATGGGAAAACAAACAAGAAAATGTTTCCAAAGAAGAGACATAGTGAGAACACGTCAACATCAACAGTCATCTCATGTGACAACAGCCAATTTTATAACAATGACTTCAACCAACAAATCAACACCTACAGGTTTTGTTTATTTCATATGGCACATTTCCAATAACCTTCTGAAAACTCTACTATCACTTTTTCCAGGTGAAAGGCTGGTCTGACCTGTCCCTTTAAACCTGAATGCCTTTACTGGAATTGTTAAGGTTTTGGTTTCAAGTAAATATGTCATTCTTTTTCACCTTTAAATATGCACTGTATTTATCACTTTCCATGCAAAGTTAAAAATGTAATTTGGTTAACCAGTCAAAATAAACGTGAATTAATGTGCTGTATTTATGTTTTATGTAGGTGACTTCATGAAAGCATAAATTAACTTTACCTGGAATGCTTTTGAGTTGAATTAGTGAAATGCAAACTCTCAACCATACAAAGTGCTGCATGCTTCAAAGTCCGTAGCATTTTATTTTTTCTTTGAATTTGTTGAATTCTAACATGAACACATCATTGTAAATATATTATATAATTTAAAACATGGAAAACTGCTGCAACATTTATATGAATCCATTCCACTGAAAGTCCCAAAAACAGTGCTGATGAATTGGTCCAGTTAGATCCTTGCATCAGCTTGTCCAGGATCTCAAGTTTCGACTGACCAGTGGCTTTAGTGGATTCTCGGTCTGCTCTCCATATGGGTGAATGGCACCAAACAGAACAATGATCAAGTGCTAGAAGCATGAGTAGCCAGAGTACACAGAGCTATTAGATGTGAGTGATACGGTTGAAGTTACTCTTGTGAACTTCGCAGTGACTCGACAATGGTAACTGGAATTCTTAGGTGGGGCGGGGGTGGGGATGTGGGGGTTAGAAGAGAGGGACCACTTGAGTTGGTGGCGGGGGTGTGTATGCACAAGTCGATATTTAACCCAGCAACCCAACACAGCTCCCCTCCTTGTTTCCATTCACTTGTAAGTGGTGCCATTCTTTTCTTCTCACTGAGTGCTGGCAACACGTGTTTGTGACCACACTTTCTCTCGCTACCTCCATCTCTCAGCTCAAACCAGTTATTAGCACAAACACTGGCTGACACTTGTTTGGGCTTTTAATTGTGTCTTGATGTTATGTCTCTTGTGAACACATACATTAGCATTTCTATTGGCAGAGTATAATCACTCCTTTAACCGCAACGCCATGCAGACAGTACACAGGAAATTACCACATGCAATCATGTTAGCTGCACTGAGCTTCTGTATAGTCTGCCACAGCCACACACTTTATGTCAGCTGGTGAGTAAGTGCTCCTACTCAGGCCTAAATTCAGAATGAAAGACAAAAAGTTTCATTCCTTTCCTTCCTAAGTTATCACATAAAATAGAAAAATAACAAAGAAAGACAACTTTATCCTTTTTCCACTTACTGTGAACTGTGATTGCTCAGTAAAAAATGCATGGCCCCAATAAAATATGTATAGCTCTATGCCATCAACTACATGGCTTCTACAAATGCTACACAGGGACACATTTCTCTGATTCTATTGCACTAACTTTAATGGCTTGAGACACAAAAAGACAGGGGGATAATTAAACCTGACATCAATATATTGTCTGTGCTTTAAACAATTACTTGATTACTTTTTTGAATAGATTCAACAATGATAATAATCAAAACTTCATAAAGAAGCAGAGTGTGCCAGGCACAGATTGTCTCAAAATTAAACGCCTCAAATGTATACAGGAAATAAGATTGTTTTTCAGCGGATAGGGGCCTAATCTACTCAGTCATGGTGGTTGGAAGAGGGAATGGGTAATAGAATTTTTTTATTTGATTTTCTCAGAATTCTCACCACAACAGTATTTGTCTTCAAAGAGCAGCCTCTCTTTTACTTTTCCAAAATGTAAGATTGAATAAGCTAAGGAGCAGTTTGAATAAATATGACTTGTTTAGTGTCAGTGACGATTAAATAACGTGTTATTAAAATGAGCATTGTGCATGTACAGTAACACACAATTTTGTCTTTTAAGCATAGATTAAAGATGAAGACTTTTTGTATTCATTACAAGAATTAAGCCCGAGGCTATGGGGCCACCAGATAATCTCCCCATGACTCAGACACCCACAATCAACACAAAAGAATTAGAACCAAAACAGTTTGACAACAGTCAAGTACAAGAGGGTGCAACCAGAGGGAAGCAGTGTGAGCGAGTTGCCTCTAGCTGCTCAGCACTGAGTGTCAGGTGTCTGCTTCTCTACAGGTATGTGTTACCATAATAGAGCAGTTAAGAGGGCCTCTTGTCGTGGGCCCTTCCCTCCTGTCTCGGCACACTGACTCCAGTGTGAACAAGGGTGCCTTGCCGATTTAGTGCAGTCTTGTTAGATTGAGTATTGCACAATGGAAACTGTCATGCGGCTTGTAATGTGTAATTGAACTTGGAGTCATTTTGCTTGAGAATATTCAGGCCCGGCTCGGTTAGATTTCACTCGGAAAAGCCGACAGACATCCAACACACAATTTTCTTGAAGGCTTGTTTTTTGGAACACAGCTAAGGAACAATTCACAGAGTCACTTTTCCCAAATGGCCACATGTCCACTACAGTTGCACCCTTCTCTTATGTACCCAAAACCACAATCAACCCCCGCCCTATACGGCCCCCACACCGCTTTCTTACAACTCAACCCCACCCTCGTCAGGGCTGTTTTGTCCTCTGGAACTTTCATTATACGATGTGAGGATAAAAATACAGCACCCTGTGAATTTATGGTTCCTCCTCAGCTGCCATCGAAAATATGAACTTTTCAGACATTTGCTGTGTAACCCAAGTAAGAAAACAGAGAAACCACAACATTTACACAGTGTCACCACAACATAAATGCCTATAGTGACCAGACTCATACATACAGCTTGTTAGTATTATCACAGAAACCCTCCCACTCTCCACATGTGCATAATCCATCATGTCCTGTGCATCACTTGTTTATTGACAAGTTTGATTTAAAAGGACGAGGTGTATCTCCCATTTTCAAAGTAAACCTCCTCAACCTCAGACGCTGATGACACATCCTTTTAAATAGCCCTTTCTCTTGCATGACTCAATGATAATAACAGTATTGAGTGTTTTATAAAGAGCCATAATTACAATCATCTAAACCTTCATTCTTGGCAGTTTATATCCATCCCCACCTTTCTTTCTATCTTTCTTTCTTCCACAGTCTACTTTTTATTCATTTTCACTCACAGCTCACAGCTACTTTTCATGGGAAAGTGCCTTTTTCTCAGATGATAATGTATTGCCATTCTTACATGTAGCTACAGGGTAAGTCAATGCTGTTATTCCATCATTAGCTGGATAATGTGTTGTGTTTGTGTGTTAAAACTCTAAATGCCAGCTTTGGTGTGACCTGGGGGCAGCCTGTGGCTTTGACTGATGCCAGTCTATCCAGCAAACGTCATTTGAGACGTCTAATAGGTTTTGTCCAGCTCACTAAAGCCAGGATAAGCTCAAGGAATTAGAACTTTGACACAAAGGAACTAACCAATATTGTTTGAACTTTTTTAACAACTTTTTTTTTTATATAACCAACTTAAATATGTAAGTAACAATAGATTTCAAATTATGGGAAAGATGTTCAATCTGCACTTTTCTCATCCCAAAGAACTTGACTGCTTAGTGATATGTCTCCAACACAAGATTTTGAACACAGTAACACCCAAAGACTTGCAGCGTCTCTCTGCACAGCTGGCTCTGTCTCCTGCCAAAGACAGACATCTTTAAATCAAAGGCAGAACTACAGTGTAACTTAGCTTTTATTACGCCCATATCTGTACATAGATTATAAGTCTGAGTCAGAATGATAAAACATGTCTCAACTGAGTTCCCACCAGACTTTTTCAGTAACAATCTTTCATAATTAAGTTCTAAACTCTAGCATAAATCTTTGAGAATGCATCGTTCTAGAGTCCCTTTAGGCAGGTAAACTTTTCATTGCCTGAATGAACTTTGTGTCTGGATTTATTTGAAATGGATGTGTAAAAGTTATGATTGCAAGCTAACTCAACATTTTATTATTATTTAGTAAAGTATATTCCATTTGTAGATTTACCCAAGAAGGGCTTCTTTGACAGAATAATGATGTCAATAATTATAAATGAATGTATGATCTTTACATATAGGTAAAATTGTTATCAAATTTATGAAATTTGCATATGAATAAATAAAATGTCATGGTACACAGACATAAAAAAGCTAGAGGGACAGCACTCTATACCTCACACAAAAGGATTCTGGATCCTAAAACCCTCAGAATGGTAACACCATGGCTTAAGGCCAAAAAGACTTCTAAGCCCTGACCCATGTTTGGACAAAGCCTAACAATGTTAAATACAGAATATATATGTGACTGAAACACATTTCACAAACTATGCACATTTACAGTACATACATTTTCTAAATAGGACATCACATGTAAACATACATGTGCACTTAGTATCTACTCCAGAATGTGTGTACAAACGTCACTTTCAAAAAGCACATTCAATCACAGATGAGCTCCTACCAGCCCATGACAAATCTCCACCTGTGTGTGGGATCAGCTCTGTACATGCTGGAGCTTGCCCTGATCTCACAGCCTTTGCACTATCAACCAGCACCTGAGGCCCGACGAATAACTGACTGACTGATGGGAGAATCTCAGCTGACAAAAGGCAACCAGTGATTGATCACTTACACTCAACTGAGCACCTGAGGGAGGCCCAGCATGCCAAGGACTGCATGCCCTAAGAGGGTGCACCATTCTGGGGATTGTCCACCTGACTCCCTGGGGCAGATTCCCTAGCACGTGTCTGTGTGGTCAACACCATAGTTGACTAAAACATACAGTAAACCCTCAGGTCAAGAAATTTAATTAGATACTGAATAATTTATCATTTGATACAAGTGTCTTTTCAGTTGATGTTCCAAAGATCTTGACAGCCTTGAGGTGTTACACTCAGTAATGTGAGAAATATGCTTTTGCTTCATTAAAAATAAATCTGGCCAATTTTATTCCATGCTAGAGCATGCTAAATTGTACAAAGGAAAAAGACAATTACTATAAATCCATTTCATCCTGTTTCAATTTTCCACCCTACTTTCTTGGTGCATTATTTTATCATCATAATGAATAGACAGCAAAAATGCATTAAAAAGCATGATATTCTTGGAAGAAAAATGCAGACAAACCCCCGTCTTGCTCATAGCTATGTCTGGATTGCCTTTTGCTCTGCGATAGGAGTCAACATGTTTAGCGACATCAAAAGAAAACCTGATACCTTAAGTATAAGAAGATTAACACTTGCAGTGATCTTGAGCTTAGGCTTCTCCAAGACTTTTTGCAGACTGTGCCAGAAGGGACAATTACAGATGAATTGGCACCAACATCTTGTCATTATTTAACAAAATCTGGCACAGTGTATAAGCTCTTGTCCTTAAAACTTCCTTTCAAGTCTGGCCCCAGTATCGGAAGGCTAACAGATTGAGGAATGTGACAGCAAAAGAGTCTGTCCAAAAGAAGTTTGCAAAAGAAGGAAAAACAAGAGGGACAAAGAGGACAAGTGCAGATAAAAATCACATCTAGGTTGATATTGGATTTCCTCACTTTTAGGCTGTGCTGTATCTTGGTGAGGATATTTGTGGTGTGTCTTTTCTTTAGTGGAATGCTTTGTTTTTGTACAAAACTTGTGGAATTACACATTGTGTAAAAACTGAAACAAAGCTGACAGAGTAACATGGCCACACTAAATTTAAAAAGCATTTTAATAATTTAAGGATTTTGGTCACACACTAATGTTGACATTATTATTACCATTTAGAGTTATTTATAATACTTACATGTCACATACTTCCACACACATTTACTAGTTACCTACACCTACACCTGTATGAGATGTTCCATGTTCATGAGCTCAGTGCTAATCCTTACCTTCATCACCATTTAGTCACTGCAGGACTTCACTGGGTTTATGAAGTACACTCCTCTTTACACACATATCACTGACTAATAATCCAAAGTACATACTGCAGGCTTGTTCCTACAGCGATTTTGTACAGTGAACGCAATGTGCCTGTCAGAAGGGATACCAAAGAGGAAGCCACCTGGGGGAGGCATGGACAAAGATGTCGCCTTCTCTGCAGGAAACTGTGACAGCATCCCAGATTTTATGCATCCAGCTTCTGAAAGAACAAATCACAGCTTTTGAATTTTCTCTCTGATTCCAACATGGAAGTACATTAAAACAAAAACAAAACAAAACAAACTCTAAACACAAAATATGTTGGCTGCTGCTGCGTGATTCAAACATATGGTATTTCTATGATTTTTTTTAGATATCATTTACATATCTCTACAGGTACAGTTCCTCATGGGGCAGAAGAGATGGGGTCATCACGGCACACAATTAGAAGCATTTCTTTTATGTCTTTAAATGTCCTTACTCGTAACGCATCTGCTTCGATTGCAACAGTTTAGTGAAGTTACTAAATGGAGACGCTTAATACAGGACTATTTTTTATGTATATATAGTTATTTTCCAAGAATAAAGAATATAATAAAAAAAAAAAAAAAAAAAAGCAAGTGTCTATAACAACAGCTAATACTATTTTTCCATTTGTGTGACTTTGGAGTGTCTGTCAAAAATGACATGTCCATGTAAATATACGTTTTATTTCAATAACTTTCAATGTGAAGGAGAGACTTGTGATATTTCTCCAGAAGTGTAATGAATGTACATGTTACAGTCTCAGAGTAAATCACAATAGAACACAGCAAAATAACCTCACCTTTATTTCCAATATTTGGATGAATATCTCTTTAGATTGAGGCAGTGGGAGCTCAAACTCTATATCAAATTAAAACTATAACGTGTCAACATTACCTGCACCAAATATAATGAAACATACCAAAAAGTCTCCACCTGTGCCATTTTTTCACTTATAAAACTGTATTTTTTGTTTACATGTCACTCTAGGTAAGAATTTTAGTTTTTTTTTAAAGCTATCATGCCTCTGCATAATTTCATGTTTAATAAAAACAAACAGAAGAACTTTATTTGACTCCTACTTGGTAGATTTTTTTTTTATTCAAATGCTGCAAACACAGCAAAAACTTTATTTTTTAAGTTTGTTCCATCAGGATATTGTTTATTGTGCCCAAGAGAAAATAATTTTGTTTTTGGGTTTAGGCGCAAAGGGACCTGCAATATGTGCTTATCTATGGGCATCATGGTCACTCCTGAAGTGGGCTTATGATTTTGTACTGCGTTACAGTATGGCTCTATACACAATTTTATTGCCAGTATTGTAATTGAATTAGCATTTTTACCTTCTCTAGGCTAATGAACAATATAAAAACACAATGTATATAATAATAAAATACAATATAATAATTGGATGAGTGCCAACAAATCATCAGAGCCAATAGAATCAAGAGAAAATATATTTGGGTCACTGGGACCCTGCGCTCCTGGCACGGACACAAATCTAAGTATAATCAATCCAACCATTAGAGTTTAACAAGAAAGTTGTATTTGCTAAAGATGGTGGATGGAGTCTAATAAACGCACACACACGAGGTTAACAAAAAAGCAGCGTTACGTGGGTACAAACACAAGTTTTCAACACCAAACAACAAAGTTTGTGCTCATAAGTGTACAAAAGCATTTTTTTTCTTGATGTTTGATTATTTTTCTCCTGCTGGTTTACTTATATTTTATTGTAGCGGGACATGTTCAGCACTATTGTAATCATTAGCCTCTTGGCTTTCATGTGAGCCCTTGTTTGAGTTTGTTGGTTGAGGCTGTGGAAACCATTTGCGAGAAAATGTGTGAACCACACTCAGTAAAAATATTTCTATTTTGAACAAAACAGTCCAACTTTTTGCTTGAGCAGACATTAGTGACATGGAGTCACAATCATATGTCTGTCACCAGGTGTGATTCTTTGACAGTCTCTATAAATCTGAGCAATTCTAATTTAGAACATCAATTTTATTGTCACTCAATAATTAAATCATCCCACATCTCAGCAGGATGGTCATCAGACAACAACAATTGAAAGTTTGAATGAGCAACTTAATATTATAACAAATACACATTTTATGGCACAAATGTGTGTGAAGTAAAAGAACTGAAACATATTTTGGGTGTCACACCTTTTTGTTTGAAGCTGCTCACACAATACATACTTTCATTGCATCATCAGGCTTCTTGTAACGTGTTACCATTGATTTTACATTCAGCTCTGCTCACTGAGCAGTCCACAGAGAATGTTCAGGCCAAAATGTTGAAGCCAAAATGAGTATTTAGGCATGCTCTTTAAATGGTACATATGTACTTTAGTCCATGGCCAAAGTCTGTTCATAGATTTGTGAACTGCCTAATGTCTCTTCCATTCTAATGTGCTCCAAAAACATCATTCTACATCATGCACTGGGACCAAATAAACTTAATTTGCTCTTCAGAAATGGCAGCATGTGAACATAATTTGTAAGAGACATTGGTGGTTTCCATTCTTGTCATCTGTCACCCCTCATAAGTCTACAGCCAGTTGTTAAGTGAGTATGCACTCTCTAAACCATCACTTGGCTAGATCACAAGCCAGTGTGATTCCTGAGCGAGTTATTTCTATTTAACTTGTTTCCAGTCATTATGGGCCATCTGTTTTAATGGTTCTGAATACACATTTATTGTTCTGCATTTTAAAGAAAGTTGTGAGCAATCTGATGTTCATCTCAAGACATGGTGACGATAACAGGTTACAAGACAGGAGGAAGCCGTTCATTGTTGGATCTAGAGGCCACACTGGAATACAGTGACAGATGCAGGATTCTGACATGTCTCCACTGCGGATGGGAACAGGCAGGAAAACTGAGTGATTTGGCTCTGTTTTGGAGAAATTCCCTGCAGTCAGAGTGCTCCAACATTCCCTAAACGTCTCCGGAGTGGTTTTGACAGACAGACAGAGGAGACGTGACCTGAAACAATGTGCCGTTTGATCATCTCTGTACTGCTTTCATTCTGTCACCTAGATCTATGCACAATCACTTGATATTAAAAGTAAGTATTATTAGAATGAAAATTGTATCATGGGTGAAAATGCATTATACATCAAAAGTGGTGTCAAGAACTATTTAGTAAGTAAACTGATGAGGCACGAGAAGAAAGGGAACATGCAATAAAGGCTATTGGTTAGGCCATAGAGATTTAGCATATGGCTTGTGTGTGCATAGAAGTTATTTGGGGCTATAAAGTGATGATAAATTCATTGTTGGAAATAATTTATCTAGCAATAACCCCTTATAGAAATATTCACTGCACACAGTCTAATAACCAAAGACATGCACGCAACTCAAGCAGCTGCGTGGGTCTAGAGAAATTTTGAATAATCCAAAAGTTTGACAGGAGCGGACTGCCCAAGTCATTACTCTGTTCTCGGTGACAGCTTGGCACCAACACCTCATCTGTCTACCCCCTGTAAAAATAGCACTTATAAGTGCCCCAACAAATGCTCCAAAGTTTTCTTAGAGTCCTGTGTCAACGCCTATGTCCAACCTGTTGTACAAATAGTATCATAGCTAACAATGTAACTGAAGTCAATATGATTAACATTTACATTAGTTACTGATGTGACCACATGAAATAATGAAAGCCAATGGTGGCAAAATCCACAGTGTTATTTTGAGGCTTTGCTGAAATAATAAATGGCAACAGAAGACATTACATGAAAGAAACCCTAGAAAAATATGGTACAAAGTATAACATTTTCCCATTTTATAAGTTTATGCAAAACTTTGAGCAAATAATTTGTCAATTAGTGCTTTGTGTTCAAATTTTTATTGAGTCCTATGGAAGCACTTCCAGGAGCAAATAAACTAGCTGCTCCCACAACAAGCCTGCGTGAGTCTCTCCACTGCTGTACCATGCCACTGCCGACTTAGCCAGGATTTACACAGCCCAGTCACAGCGTCTCCATTAATTGCTGAAAGTGACACCATGCACGGTTATTACACGATTACGATATGACAGCTCTCGTTTTTCACCATTAAGAAGCAGACGGCCATGTGCTCAGCTGCAGTGGGGTGTCAGAGACTAGAATAGAGCAGAGCAGCGAGACGAAGGCCATGGTCATTGCGGCAGGGGCTTAGCTCACATACACTTTTGCACGACATGACGCAACATGCACACTGTTAACCAATGAACACTAACAATGTGACAGGGTAGGAGCACTTCCATAAAAGTCACACTGGAACAGATGCAACATGTATGAAAAAAAAAAAGTTAAAAGAAATTTGTATGTTCCAAAAAAAAGTATTGAATATAAAACTGTCCAAGGTCCTCTCTATGTGGTAAACCCAACATGTGTTAATGGCTTTGACATGCTAACCAAAATCATTCTGAAAAATTAGAGTCTATGCTGTTATTACTTCTATGGCGCAAGTATATCTGGCTTGTGGATATATTAATTGCCCACTTTAAGCAAAGACGTCAGGGGCATATGGATTTTCTGCCACTAACTGTGTGCGGCTGTCCCTCTGCTGATGCGAGAAGGTTGTGGCTGGGTGGAGGTGGGGGGTTACTGCGAGAGAGGATGTGAATAATGCATTACGAGGTATAAGGCTGGTAAGGAGCCGGGGCTCTGGGAATTTAAAGGCATTTGTGTTTGTCACACAAATCAGGAAGTCTCAGTGCACACAGAGGCAAATCTGAACTGACGGCTCAGAGGGGAGGATGACACCACCTCTTCTCTTCCACCAAACCTCAGACCTGCGCAAGAAGCCCTGGAAGAGAGAAAGGTGTGAGTTTTCTGTAAGCTCCTGTAAGGCAAACATTCAGTGTGATTGTCATACTATTGAAGGTAGGATTGCACCTTAAATGTTACAATGTCCTACCCAATCCTGCCCTGCGAAAGGTTGTGGGTCCAAACATTGTTAGTGAGTTAATGTAAGAATTTGATGTTTAATATTTATAATGGAACTATGGGAGTGCTGTGTATACACCATGAGCTCAAATTGCAAAATAAAATGAAGAAGGCATCTGGATATAGTCAGAAAACGTTTTGTCCCACAACCAAGGGACATTTTAGTTCTACTGTTTGAAAAGTTAAATCAGGTTGACAGTATTAAAAATAAAACTGTTTATGATTTTATCCAGTAAATTATGAATAATGTTGAAAATAGTCTTTAAATCTGAATAAGCATTACAGCATGTTACAGAGGAAAGGGAAGCAGGGAAGCATCTCATCAACAGTTAATACATGACCTATATTAGGGATCAAAGCTACAGCTCTATTTTAAAAGTTATAGGCAGCTCTTTCTCATATCATCTGACCTTCCTGTTCTCATAGTTACCCTGTTAGAAATAGACATGGCAGACATGATTCAACATTTACCAGCAGTACCTATCATCTCTCATATGTATGTGAGCTCCTCAGATAAATAACGCTTACACTGAGGTCAGACTAAAGATAAAAGCCATTGACCCTTTGCTTGGGGGAGGGGGGTGGTACTTTTTCTGCCTGGCCTGCTGTGCTCTGCTCTGGTGCTTGTCTGTCTGCATGTGCGCATGCGCTTACATGACTGTCTGAAGGTTGGTCTTTTACCTTGCCTGGTTTGGAAACATGTAGAGTGTGGTGAGCTATGACAATCAAATGGATGTATATTGGGTGGTGTGTTGGCATACTACAGATGCAGTGTGTTGAGGTGCAGACAGAAAGAAAGCAGATCACTCTGTGAAGTCCCACCCGCCAGGTTCTCCTATTGGGTAACTGTGGCACAAAGTTATTTATAAAACCTATGCTGCTGTTTCATTTTATACTGGAAATTTAAATCTGTGCAGGGGTGGATAGAACTATACTGTTGCAGAAGTATGAAGGATAGGGAAATTATATTAATGTGTGGCATAGTTCAAAATAAATAGGAAAATATCAGGAAATGGTTTAATTTGAGACTAAAAGATTAGAGTGTTCTGTTTGGAGAAACTGCTCTTCACATTAGTTCAACTGTTTAAATATGTTTCCTGCCTCACCACTGACAGGTGGATTGCGTGTTACTTAAGGTAATGGCTTGAAGGTCTTGGCTTCCAAGCTGAAGCTGGCAGACGCATACCAGACTTTCACTTTAAAGACTGTGTCAGGGGTTAAGTGGCCCTGGAAAAGAAGGTGGGGAGCTGCAAGTGAAGTTATAAGGCAGGCATAGTTTCTCTCATCAGCAGGTGGGAGGTGAGATTTTGGGTGTTAGCAGCAGGTGGTGGACAGGGCCACAGATCAGAGCTGAATGTTAGGCAGCGATAAGCCCAATGCCACTTAAATTACATCCATGGCTCTGCTATGACCCAGGCGGTTATGTAAAGCACCACAGTTGATGGTGTAAGTGTGAGAAACAAAAGCTGTCGTATGTGTGTATGAGCGTGCTTTTTTTTTTTTCTTACACTAAGCAGTCTACAAGTGTCCACTTACTGTATATACAAAACAGCACATAAATAAATTCCAGTCACAAATCACTACAAATATCAATATCTGTTTATGGTATGTCTCAACCTTCAAATGTTCTTGCACATCACACTTCTATTCAAGTGTTGATTTGTCCTCACAGCTCACAGCTGTGTAGGTGGATAAAATGCTGCCTATATGAGAATGGAAGATCTTACACGGTTTTGACATATGCAATTCACAACTTGGTATCAAGCTGCATATTTCTAACCGCTTTATCTGAAATTGTTGTCAACACCTTAACATTTTAATTTTTTTAAGGGAGAGAGTGGGAGCTAATACAAAGAATAAAAAATGACAAAGCCAAGTTTGCCTTTGACACCAGAAGCACTTCTAGACATGTTTTTTTTTTTATTTATGAACAAACAAAATCTGGTAGAAGAAATGAGGGGGATGAAAGTGGACAGAGCCAAAAGGCACTTGGAGCTTTGAGGATGAGCCGAGGTGAAGTATTGATCAGCCATTGACAAACACAATAGAAATTTTAGATGTGATGTGAGAGGCCCCATCCATAATTTATCAGTGAGCCAAATGTGAGTGACGTGGGGTGCGGACAGGGGGGAGTATTGATTAGTAGTGAGAAATAAAAGTGCAAAGGATGGTGCGGTCCGGAGAGGATAGATTGAAGAGGATGGGAGGGAAGGAATGGATGGAGTTGTGGAAGGGATCTGGGGGAAGACATGGCTTAAGTAGTGGGGGGTGGGTGGTTGGGGTGTAGCACAGGAAAGCCATTAAGCATGGCAGTGTTACCAGACACTGGCAGAGTGAGGCACAAAGATTGGAGGAGAAAGAAAGAATAAGAGGTCAACGCTCCCCCCTTTCTATCCACTACCACACCCTCTCTCCATTTCCCCCATCTCACCACCCGCCCGAATCAATATGACCATGTCAAAACATAAAATGCATGCTTTTGCTCTTAAGTAAAAGGTGTCTTAAGATTTTTAAAAGCATTGATTTGGGGACGGGTCGATGGAAATCAAGGCATATTTTCGTGAGCAAAGAGGGTAATAACACTCAGCTGATAATAGCACAACAGCGAGGACTGGGACGGTGCCTGCGCTGGAGTGCACTGGTCAGATTACCGCACTTCACTCCAACAAGAGAGGTTACAGAAAGAGTGGAAAAGGGGGTGTGGGTCAGAGAATGAAGCTCTTACTACACAAACTGGCTCTGAGATTTGTCTACAGGAGTGTACAAAAGGGAAACTGAGTTAATGACTCTAGAATTTTACTGCTGCATCTGCCAGAAATATTTCACAAATTAAAGTTAGGAGTATCTACAATAAGTCCCCACTGACTTAAGGGAATATGCTTTTAAATGCAGAAGACAGACCTGATCATTCCTCTTTTGCTATGCTAACCGCACAGAGCAACTTTAATAAAGATTCCTATGAGTGATATATTGTTTTCTTTAAATATGTCAGTCATTTTAGATTGAGGTGAGATTGCCAATTCAAGTTCTAGAGTTCAGTTGTCTGTTAAAAATTCCAGTCCAGTCATAAAAGGGGGGTAGGGTTGCAGTGCAGTTATTTATTTTTTTCCCTGCATGTGCACACCAGCTAGGAATAAAGAACCTCCATCAACCCCAGGGACACAGCACCGCCCAATGAGAGCCAAACCCAGCCAGTTGAACATACCAAGAAACAAACAAAGAAGACACAAGATTGAAGAAGTAAAAAAGAAAGAAAAAGAAAGAAAACTAAATTATGTCCTATAATCAGACACAAAACTTACAGCAACCACATGAAGGGCACTGCCAGCGTACAACCATGTGTCTGTTATTGTACCAGTTAGTGTGGCTGCCACAAAATGTTGCTCTAAAAATAATGACTATACAGCAGTAATAAAACTCGTCATTGGGTGTGGCTACGCTTCAAAAAAACTAATCTGTCCATGACCATAGAGAAATATAATGAATGACACGTCAATACACTTAAGGATAGTGTGGATGACATTAATAGAATGGCCCCAAACTCAAGTCTTAAGAGAAAATATAAATGGTAAAATATTGCCAAATCTGCAGATGCATGTTTATTATTTTTTGCAATTATTTAAAAATAAACTATTGCAATGCCAAAACAACACAAAGTGTCTTTGTCAAAAATTGACAGTCTACACACGTATCTCTCATACTAAAATGTTATACCTTAGAAACCAGCCATGCTGCGTGATGTGCAATACCCAACAATCTCTCTAACCACAAAGACTATGCTCTTTGTGGCTTCTAACTGAACAGAACATTAGTCACTTTTCAACATTGCCCATCAAACTCAACCTAATTTCATGACCTTTGAGCCAACAAGACCTGACCTAAGCATTTCTCTGACACATGTTTTGGAAATTGTAGGTCCTGGTCTAGTTAGTCAAATGGCTGTTCTAATCCTGATTGTGTGTGATCTGTTTTCAGTGCAGCATATGAGAATGTGGGAAATGGAAGCCAGCGGTGAGATAATCTGGTTACCTGATCCATAGCCAATGGAGGCGATGACAGCCATGCTGTGCCACCGTGTGTCATACGATGAGGAGGCCAAATGGCAGGTGATGGACTCTTCCTCTGTTAATGGACAGATTCTGCCACCAGGCCGACATGGCAGAGAGACAGAAAGGAAATGGGAAAAGGAGAAGAGAACAGACTGTGTAGATGTAGGTTAAGAAGGTAGAATGATGACATCCATTTGATACTCCATTTGGTGTGATTCCTGATAAACATGGGACTGTGGGGTGGTGAGAGAGGCCAGAGTAAATAAAAATATAGTGTTTCTCTTCCACACAGCAGTGGGCTCTCTGCTGGTACATCAGCGACACTGTGTGAAGCATGTCTGTATAGAAACTGTAAAACAAAGAAATGTATACACGTGTGTTTGTATTTAACTGCTTTATCAATAACCAAACTTACAGGCAAAGAGAACGCAGTAGCATGCTTTTCTTTCAGGAGTTGACACAAAGAACAAAGGTACCCTCCTTTTGTTAAAAGAGGCTGGTGTCGTGTGTGAATAGCTGCAAACAAAACCAGATGACAGTCATGAGTGTGAAGGGCACATCTATATTAATATCTTGTATCACCACAATCACACAAGACAATTGGCCAAAGTAAATAGAGGCCAGGCAGCATACTAACACCCTCATAAATGCAGATGTTATGCAGATGATTTAATCACAAGTCTACTAGATGTTTTTAGGCTGCCCTCTTTACGTAAAAGCCAGCTGGTGCAGACACCAAAATCTGAGATTATTATACGAATTAGGCAATGAAAAGCATGTTAGCTCAATTAAGAAAATTAAAATGTGTATAAGACAGATCCTTGTATGAGCAGTGGTGAACATTTTGCCAGCAAGCCTGCAAGATAATAACATCAAAGAATTCTTCCTTAATTGAAATGTACCTAAAAAGGATCATACTGACAAATGTGATTGTATTGAAACACTAATGGGCCTCCCTTTGTCCTCTTTGGAGCCAATGACACTTCCTGTGCTGTGGTGCAGTTCCTGACACAATCAGGATCTGGTATGCACATGGGGAAGAAGGAAGAAGTGGATAATCTTAAACCCTTTTCTCAGTATGTGTATGTAGATATAAATTTACATTCAATACAAATAATGAGCGTTATACCATGTGAGGCGGGCACTTTTCAAACTGTATTTAGCTCTCAGTACAAATGTTTTAAAC
Organism: Neodontobutis hainanensis; assembly: GCA_024349245.1. NCBI lineage: Eukaryota > Metazoa > Chordata > Actinopteri > Gobiiformes > Odontobutidae > Neodontobutis > Neodontobutis hainanensis. The sequence goes on along the minus strand of JALDNG010000002.1, from coordinate 9,831,021 downwards.
TATGTCTGCTTTATAACTTCAAATGTCATAAAATGTTTTGAAATTAACTTAAAATATTTTTACATTTTTTTAATATATAATCCCTAATTGTTTTTTTAAACATTTTGAATCTAGTTTATTGATCCAGTGAGGATGACATGTACATTTATTATATAATTAAAGAGCTGCTGTGCAACCTACTTTTCCCAGTGCTAAACAGAATGCATTAAAAAACAGTGGCAGGGTAGGCATAGAATTATCATAGAGCAAGATGGAAATGAAAATAAACAAGCCTCTCCCTCAACACTTTTATTTTATTTAGTAGTAGTTGATGATAACATTGTATCTGAATTGCAAACACTAAATACCTACACACTTTTTGAGCTTACACTATGTCCCCAAAACAAGCCTCTCCTCTTTACATATATATGTAAGCAAATAAAAATAGCAGACGCGCAGTTGGACTGCAGAGACTGGAACAAAAAGTAGGATGTTTGCTGTTTTTCTTGCCATTAGTGTGTTTGCTGCTGAGCACAGTAAAACTCTCTGAGGTAATTCTCCTGAGGAGCCACTAGGGGAGCTTCCATCCCCCTTTTCAGCAAACTCTCATGCAGTGTATGCAAACATAGTAAGGACCACATGGCAGAGAAACACACACCAAAGCATTGTTGGGGACAAAAGGAATTCTGTGGAACACAACAGACCAGTTTTTTTATTTATTAACATACATTTTCTTTCACATTTTAAAGTCAACTGTACATAATATTTTTACAGTTATGATGGCCTTCTTTTTTACATAATGCAGCCATCCACATTTCATCTGCTCTGTTGACACTGCTGTGTGCAAGTCAGCCTGCTATTGTATGGGAATACTCAGCTTTCCACAAGTGAAGAACACACCTCTATTATGCATTACACATCTACAAGATATTTAAGCTCTTTGTAAGAGTTAAGTCTTGGAGCCATGCCGTGTCATTCTGCGGGGGATGATAGGGAGCTTTAGTCATGTCTGTATTAGTGAGATGACTTCCAAAGCCTTTGGGATGGTGTGTTACAACCACTAGCTGCACTTAGTTTCAGCGTTCAACTCGACTCTTGACTCTAAGCACCAAGTCAGAAGCCCAGTGAGTGAGTTGGAGATAGACTTTACTAGAAGGATTGGTCATTCACCAAATAAGATTAAATAGACTGCATGAGGTTTATGATGAAATAAAGAAGAAGGGCTTGAGTCCAGTGTGGAATTAGAGCTCAAGCGATAGTTTGAAAGACCAAGGAAGTTATATTGTGTCTTACAAAAGGTCATAGACTTGAGAGATGTGGACATCAGCTGAATGAATTCCAGGACACGTGTCATCTTCAGAAGTGGGAAAAGTAGTGTTTTCTCTTCCTGGAACAGGGTAACATGGACAAATACCGCCCATCTGTCTGGTGCTGTATATGGTGCCAGTCATTGTCTGCCAAAGTCGGAGCCCTTAAAGAGACTCTTAGGTCTGTGTGTATATTTTCTCAGTCTGACTGAAGTAAAACACAGCCCTTAATGTATCATTTTAAGTGCCCAAATGAAAACACACACACCTACAAGACCAACTTAATTGAAGGCTACAGGTTTTCACAGAACAGAGACACATTTTCTTTCTTTCTTATTTCTTTCGTTTCATTTTTTTTTCCAAAGGGAGAAAATAACACTTTTTAAAATCAATATTCTCAACTTGTTTTTCTGCAAATTAAAGCTGCCTTTTTGAGCCTTGTGTCACCAGGGACCAGCACAAAGAAGCAAGGATAGTCAAGAATGGCACCAGTAGTGAGTTTTAAATATAAAAAAATTAAAACTTTAAAAACACGTAGACATGTAAGGAGGCTTTAATTGAACACAAAACACTACAACATAATAGAATGTGTGTGTCAGCCTGAATGATACTAATTTGAATAAGTATTTTCTTTGTATTTTGCATATGAGTGTCTCCTACAATCACTTGACAGAAAAATATATTGGCATGCGTTCCTGCCTCATCTTCCCTCTCAATAACATGCAATTTCCTCCACTTAGTCTATAACATGCAATTTACACACAAGACTGTATCCTTGCCTCTGTCTGGAGCAATAGACCAGGACTATACTTTGCTGTAAAAGAGATAACTCCTCAGGAAGCTTTGTAATGCCTAAAAACCTCAGTTAGGTTTATCAATATTTAATGAAATGGCTGTGGTAAATCCTAGCCACCCCGCCTCTCCAGTGCCTTAGTCCTGGCATGATCTTGTTAATTGTTGGCCCAAAGCACTGGAGACAGACAACGAGACAAGAGTTTGCTTGCTCAGTAATGGATGGCTCTGTCCCTAACAGAACATTGAGACTAGCTATTGTGTGTGAGAACAACTGCATGCCTGGCCCACAGTCAAAAGAACAGGGGAGAGAGACATCCCCTGGAACCTGCACCTGCAAATCCGAGTGAATTTTAAATTTGTTATAACCCATTGTATTTTTTTAAGTTAACCATTTGAGGGATGTCATCACAGCCTTTTATTTCATTTTTTGAAAAGTTCAATGCCTAGTGTGAAAACAGAGATACATTTTTTTTTCTGATAGTGATCTAACACAGCATTTTTCTGACGCATGAAAATGAACTATTTACAAAATTGCAGGGGGTTGATGAAACAAAATTTTACTTAATTTTTGGTTCTAAAATAGAGTGTATTTTGGCCCATTGTAAGTCAAGTCTATGGAGGGTCACTTCTGCTTCTCTGGGTAACATCTGTCCTGGAGTGTTTGCCTTGGGGCATGAGTCTCTGTTGGTACATCAGACAGTCATCAGCATTCAAAGGTCTCCATAGAAGAAGGATGTGGTCCCTTTTTGTCTGCCCCCCTTCCCTCACACACACGCACGCACACGCACGCACGCACACGCACGCACGTACACACACACACACACACACACACACACACACACACACACATACACACACACACACACACACACACACACACACACACACACACACACACATACACACACACACACACACACATACACACACACACACACACACACACACACACACATACATACACACTAACACACATACACACACACACACACACACACACACACACACACACACACACATACATACACACTAACACACATACACACACGCACACACTACACACGCACGCACACACGCAAACACTAACACACACACACACACTAACACACACACACACACACATACACACACACACACACACACACACACACACACACACACACATACACACTAACACACATACACACACACGCACACACACACACACATACATACACACTAACACACATACACACACACACACACACACACACACACACACACACACACACATACATACACACTAACACATATACACACAGGCACACACTACACACACGCACACACGCAAACACTAACACACACACTAACACACACACACACACGCATACACACACACACACACACACACATACACACACACACACACACACACACACTAACACATACACACACACACACACGCACACACACACACACACACACACACACACACACACACACACACACACACTAACACACACTAACACACACACACACACACACACACACACACACTAACACACACACTAACACACACACACACACACACATTAACACACACACACACACACACACACTAACACACACACACACACTAACACACACGCACACACACACTTTACTTTACTTTACCTTACTTTACTTACTTTTACCTAAAAATTGGGATATATGTTATAAAGTAAACCCCCCTTGTATTGAGATATCAACCAATTTTTATACATCATTGTTTGACTGTATAGTGTGGATTTACACATAGTAGTGGGGCAGGAAGTATCAGCGCCAGGGCCAGGCCCGGCTCTTTAAAGCATCTTTACATGAGGCAGGGCTGTCGAGATAAAACAGGCTCAAGGGTAAGACATAAAAGACACATGCTTACTCTCCTTGGCTGGGCCTATCTCCTCCTCTTTCTCCTGGCTTGTGTTAGCTTCACCTTGGCATGTGGCAGTCACATCATCTATTCGTGCATGTGTTACTCTTCCAAGACCCAAGAGCTGTCCTGTGAGGTGTCTTTCTCTGAGAGATTTCCTTTCATTGACTTCCCAGGTAAATTGATTTTAATAGCCAACACTTGAGGCCTTTTCTCACAGTTTTGTCTTTGAGTAGCGGCAGGCTCTGTCACGCCCTGCCATATTTCTCCACTCAGGATGTCTGGGCTATTTTCCAGGGTTACTGGAATAAGAACTGACGAATCCCCTTCAAGGTCCCAAGGAGATAATCTCCTGTCATTTCTGATTTGCATAGCATTATTTAAAATTTACTGTAATAGCATTAAGTTATAGACAAACCTCCCACTTTTGCAAGCACACATCTGTTTTATTACCTTTAACTTCTGTGTGATTTGGTGTATATGTGTATGCAGGGGCTCAACAGCAAGCAGACTCATTTCTGGTGGGGTAACCGGAAGTATCCATTTGCCCCAATACTTTTGTCCCTATTTTCTTACCTTCTAAAAGCAGCCAGTTCCTTCCAGATTGTCCCACTGAACGCACATATCAACTATCCTGAGATAAACAAAAGATAGCTCTAGGTAAAAAATAGAAGGTAAAAAAACTGATCAGATGTATTCACACAAGCTACACAAAAAAGCAGTGTATTTCAGAGTAGAGGGCCAAGGCACGGCCCAGAGGACTCAGGGCAAGATACCATTCGATTTGTCAGATGTAAACATGTTGTTCTTCGAAGGCTGCAATGGGACTCAATTATGCTGGAACCAAGAACTAGTAATGAATGTAATAATGAATAGAATAATGGAGGAACAAACTCACTCATTGAATAAAACCTGGCTGGGACAAACAGGTCTTCCTGTCTCTCTGTAAATCCTGCATTGTGTTGCTGTTTGAATGGTCAAAAATAAATTATGCCATAAATTGGATAAATACAAAAATCATGGGAGTTTTGTACACAATACATACTCACTTGCATGTAGCAGGTAAAGATTTTATCTGTAACACTGACGGGCCTGTATAACTGAACAAGCTCAAAAACTCACGTTATCTCAATTCTCTGTGGTAAAGTGTCTTCTGCACATTAAAAATAAATTCATACAGAGTCAATTTAGGAAATGTTTGGTGATGCAGGGCAGGAATACCATCTGAGCGCTGGGAATTGTAAATTGCCCCCCATCCCAAAGGCATTCTCTTTGTCTATCTATTTGGTGTGATTAAAAATACAATGATGAATGCATATTTCTTCCAGATGAATAACTTGAAGGGGTTGGCAGCAGATGAATCGGGGAACAACGTGTTGGTTGAAAGACTAGTCCAGTCAAACAGATCCACATTCAGATCCTTGTATGTGTATGCTGGACTTCCTCAATATCGTTTGGACATCTAGGGCTTATGGCTGGACCTAGTTAAAATCACATCAAAGCTGCAAGCAGTCCGCCTGTCAAACTGGAGAAAAATAAAAGTTACTTTATTAGATTTGAACTGCTTCTTACTTTACTTCACAAAGTTTGGTGAAGACACAGTTATATGAGAATACTGTATATGGATGACTTCTTTTTGCCAAGTTTATTTATTTTTCACTGTGTCGATTTACCAAATGGTACACATACTAAACATCTAACCATAAGAATAGAAGGTAGGTGCCTCAAAAGTACTTAGCCCACCTTGACCCCTAAATACGCCTGAGTCCAGCATTGCTATCCTCCCTTGTTAGCCCCTCTACAAATGAGCAACAGAGGAGGAAGGCCCTCCTCTCCTCACATGTCAACTTCAGAGAGCCTGTCTCATGCTCCCTGGAAGCTTTGATACTAAAATAGTCCAGGAAGCTTCTGCCTTAAATATTCCCCAGAAGACACAGATTACTGGGAAGGAAAAGAAAGAAAACACAAGGAAATGGAGACTATATTAGAAGGAGAGTTTGGAAAGGACGGTATCATATTGTGCTAAACAAAGTGACCTTGACAAACGAAAAAAATCTGCATGCAACCTGAATCAGTCAGTGCATTTACATGCGGATAAAGATAACCAAATTATTTCCTTAGTCCAAGTTTTAAAAACCTTACTTCGATTGGTGGGCAGTAACACACCTATAATGCTGTTTGTTGTCAGAACTGCTGCATGTATTACGGCTTACTCTGATTAAGGTTTACAACACAGAGCACTGAGCATTCGCATTTTTATGTTGCAGCACAACATAAAAAGATGAGAACAACACAAATTAAAGCGTTTAGAGACATACTCACTTATGTTTAATCCAACAAACACATATACTGTATAAAGAGTCATGCTGCCATTTGTATGTTTGTCGGTTAACTAAACTTTTGTCATGTTGTACAAAGTTTAGAAGAACAAGCTAGTTTACCGCAGCTTTTAATGTGCTTACGTGCTTGTTCTTAGTTTGATGTTTTTTATGTGTTTTTAAATCAAAAAGTTGATGTGTTACCATTTTTCATATTAGCATTACTAATGCAAATGAGTTTAACAAAGTTTAAATGCAGTAAAATACCAAAATATATAAGTATCACTACAACTTCGTTTGTCTTTTGTGCATGTAAATTTAAACAAGGTGGGAAGGCGTTATCGAACTATGAGCATAGTCGGAGTAAGTTCTGCATGTTAACGTACAGAGTGGGACTATGTGTGTATAATATTTTCCCAACAGCATACATTTCCATTCATCGGGTGGACACTGGAGGTAGTCCTGATTGAAGGATCTGAGGACATTTTGATGTACTCACAATGTTGCTACCTAAAGAGTATTTTAATTAAGCTACATGCTTTTTCAGTTATTGAGAACACCGTTGTCTGCACATTATAGACACCTCACAATTTGCTAAGAATTGCCTATTGAGAGGAAAGTTCTTGCACCTATCAAACACACTGCTGTAACTGTGATCATTTTTATCAAATGACTAACTTTTAAGTGCAGTGGCACTGGTCTTGGCTGTAAGTTTCAAGGCAAAAATTTGAAAAGTGGTGAGAGAAGAAGGGGGAAAAAAAACTAAAAAGTAAAACAAAAAAACTTGCACCATAACAAGTGCAAATAAAGATTAAGGGTGGAAGATAGTTCATACGCTTTTGAAACATTGTGTACACTTTGCTAGTGCAAACTGAGGCTCCAAGCTGTTTAAAAACACTAACCCAATCCCTATCTGATTTTACCACATTTTCTATGTTGCACTAAACACGTAACAAAAACAAAATTTATAATTTATCTGTAGAACCTTTATCAGGCATCCATGCTGTCTCTCACAGTGCATGTGAATGGGAATACTCTACTTTGGGAATGGTTCTATTATTTCTGAGGCAAAATAAAGGAGATGATGTAAAAGCATAAAAGGGATTGTAAACAAGTCATGCTTGCAGGGTTTTGCTGGTAAAAAGGAGGATAACTCTCTGAGTGACTGGTTACTGTGTTCTTCTCCAAACAGTTCTCTCCCTATTATGTCGTCCAGCATTGTGACTGAGGCGCACAGCTCATCTCATATGCAGTTATCCAGCTAACTACCAGCCTTCCCCTGCTGCTCCACAAGTCTTTGATAAGAACAGAGGGAAATTAAAATCACGAACCTGAATTATGAATCCAATGACATGATATAGTCTCCAAAGACTCTTTCTGCGTACCATCTCTCCTGGCTTTTTTTATATATTTCTCTTTCACCCATACTTTTATTTTGTTCTTCATTCCACTTTCAGAGCTGTTCTTTGACTATTTCCTTTTTCTCCACCCTGCACTCGTCCTTACAGAAGATTCATCTGCTAGCATATTCCATAAGAGCAAGCAAGAGACTGAGGGAGGAAGAAGAGGAAAAAAGTTTCAAATGCTGATAACACAGTTTGATAAAACTGACAAGGGACTCAATTAAGGCATCCCTGTCAAAGCAGGAGTGATATTTTATTAAGTGCCAGTGTGCCATTGGATGGGTACATCAAGCGACACATCTGCAGACGAGAAGACTGCACCAGCCGAGTAACAGGGACACGTGTTGCCACTTTCTGAAAACATCAGTCGAAGCTCACTTCATCAAGTCTGCTGAAAAATTAACACAGCCCAGTATTAGGATGCTCATTCACTTTTTTATGCATCAACCCTTGTGTTTGAGGAGAAGAATCGTGCTGCTCCCCTTTTCTTGCATTTATTTCCGAACACATCCATGCACAAAAACCTATGGTATTAGCTTTGGTTACATAAACATTAGAACAAGTGCGAGCATAGCTCAAATCTAAAGAGACAACAACCAGAGCGCTACATTGTCTCTGTCATACAGATTTAAAGAAACGTATTTCTAGTTCAACAAACGCTGATTTTGGAATAGTGATTCTGACAGCTGCCTTTCATATTTAAAATACTAAGTGCAGAGCCCGATCAACTGACTCTCTATTTCCCATTACTATTATTACAAAGATCAGCCATATGATTATTTTTATGGCCACAGGGTGTCCTTTTGGCTCGACTCATTAGACTTCCAAAAATGTGTATTGAAATTTTACACTAATGTAGCATATTATCATCAGATTCTTTAGTTGTGAGGTAGGTCCAACATTGATCTGATTTGTGTCCATTGTCCTACAGATGCCCTGTTACACCGCTGATGCTCTGGCCCATTTACACTGTGGCTTATAGCAGTAAAATTATACCATATTAAATACATCACTACACCTCCATCTTATTATGTAAGAATTTTATTATTACTTGGAGATATCCTTGGTAAATTGTGTACAAATCTTTGAACAGGGCTTTAAAACAGTGAATGTCTGCAAAAATTCCTTTTAAACTATTACAGATAAATAAAGAAAAAATTGATGGTTCCGCTTTCTTTTTTTTTTTTTTTTTTCAAAATAATCATAATTGTGTATATTTTAACAAGAGAAAAAGAGATATGAGATATTTTTTCTCACATCTTAATGGAGATGAATGCATAAGGCACAGGTGTGGTGCACAATTGACCCATATCAATTTTTACATAGAAAATGAAATAGTTTTTGATTACTACATTAGAGAGCAAAATCCAAGCTCAATGCACATTTTTATGTTACCCAAGTGGTTTTTGTAGACTATCGTGCATATTCAGCCAATGTCTTACAACTTTAAATTTCTTCTCAAATAAAAGTAAACTTAATCCTAGAGAAAGCATGAGAGAGGAGTAAGAACACAGTGCGGATGTTGCAAGAGAATGTGGTGTTAGAGTAAGATGAAACTTTAATTCTGATGTCTCTCTTGTAATTGAGATTGCTCTTGGTTGTTTTTGTTGTTGTGTAGGGCTGAGAAAAAAAAAATATACAGATGCTGAAGTCTTGTCCACACCATAGGTTCACTCACACTCTAGCACATGCATTGTAAATGTGTGTACGCATGGGATTAAATGGAAATACGATTGCTGCACATGGCACTTGCTTATTTGTGTGTTGTTGTTTTTTTTGTGTTTTCGTCTCTGCAAATGGATGTATGTGTGTGTGTGTGTGTGTGTGTGCGTGTGTTGGTGCATGTGCATGGTGGAGTTGACACTTGGTAGTACAGGAGCTCAGCGCTGACCATACATAGTCTGTTTCATCTAGAACAAAAGCTCTGTTGGAGGACACAAAAGGCCAGGTTCAAAAGCATTGCAGGCACCAGGAGCCCAGGCCCAGATACATGAAACAATCAGTGTAAACTTGTCTACAGCTAAGAGGCCTGTGATGCACCTACAACAATGCCTGTCCACAGCTCTGTCTACACAAGACAAGATTAAAGCTGCCACTAGATCAAACACACTGTTGATGATTAGCGTGAAAAGAATGTTTTCACTGTGTAACTATCATTGATTAAAATGTTGTTCTCAAGATGAATGATGATTAATGCATGATGTGTACAGCTGACATTGCTTTGTGGATGTGGGTGTAGAAAAGCAGGGGACATACAGTATAATATGTGTGAATAATTTTCTCACATGTTCAGATGAATTTCATAATGCTTGCTGTGATAAAAGGATGCAGGGGTACAACATATTGTGAGGCCACATTTCAGTGACAGCTGCTATAGATACCCTGTGTGTTTTAATGAACAATAATACAGACACACAAAGCAAAAGTTCCCACTGATGCTTCTTTTTCTTTTCTTGTTTTTTCCTTTCAGAATATTTACGCAATATATGTATGAACACTTGCTAAAAATAAAAGTTTGCTCCCTGTGCCAAGCAGGGCATCTTGTACATCAGAGCTCAATGGTGTGAATGATGTTGCAATAACTAAAATGGGGAGGGAATAGCTGACAGTGAGGCAGGAAATTGTATTGTTTAAGCTGAAGAAAGATGGCATATGACAAGCTGTGTGTGGGTGATTGTGTTATGGTACCTTTTTGTTGCAACCATTATTAAGTAACTGAGCAGTTATGGCCTTAGAGCTAGATTAAACTGGAGGATTATCAAATTTGAGTTCTGTGACAATGGCACTTGAAAATGAAAGAGTAACCTGCAGGTCAGTACCCTTGTCCATGGAATAGACAGGCACTTCCATTCAAAATGTTAAGTTGCCCTGAAATAGCAGTGTCACAAATTGTAAATGTAAAGAAAGGTTCTCATATTAATTAAAGGCAGACAGCTAATGTTAACAGACCTAAGATTTTTACTTGAGCAACACAACGAACTTGAGTGGTGTCAAAAGCAGTAACTATTGTAGTTGCACACATACAGTAAGTGGCTCTTGTGCACACTCTTGAAGCACCTTTAAATTATGCATTAATCAAAAATCTTGATAAGAAGTGACAAGGAGGTTGGCAATCTGGCAGCCATCTGGAGGACAGGCTTGTCAGTCACAGAGAGGTAAATCAGAGCCATTGCTGAACTCTGGATTAACCTCGACATGGCACATAGCAAAGGGAACAGCAACTGAGCGACAGAAAAAAAAAGGGAAAGACAGAGGCTGAGAAATAAAGTGGCACAGGTTTAAGGGCTACAAAGACAGAATGGAACATGGAGGAGGATGACTCTTGCTAAAGACACGGGTCAGGTTTCACAGACAGAAAAACAAGGTCAGTTAAAAGAGCCATAGTTATGACAGTTCTGGTGAAAAGCATTGAGGATAATCATGAGTCAGTTCTACAAATAGCCACAGGTACACATACACAGTCCTGAAGCTAAACACATAGAGACGCTAACATTAACAAGACACACCTACCTACTCCACCTCAAACACAACCATGCATCTTATGTAAAATCTTTTTTTTTTGTCTACACTGTGTATTACACAGTACTGAAAAAATGTTGGTTTACTGAGATAACTGCAGTCTGATGTGGTGACAAAACAGTTTTTGTTACACAAGTATGTCTCAAGCAGACCAAATAAACTTTATAGAATAGTTTGAAACACCCGGCTGAGCTAATCGCGCCACTGCAGCTACTTCGGTCTCTAGTTGAGGACATAGTAACGAGCTGAACATGAAGAAAACTGACAAGACTGTGATATGAGAAACGGATACTACTTCTACCAGTGCATGCTTTACTTTGATTCACTCCCTCATGTGGTTAGAGCCATTTTGATTTCCTCTGCCTGTAGTGTACTTAGACTTTTTTCTCCTTTAAAATCCAAGTGTGAATTTTCATTGTTCTCTACCTAAGTTATGTATGACAAACGCCTGGGGCCAAATCACCATCAAAGCAGCACATCGCAGGAACACTGCGCTTCCAAGCTTCTTACTGATGACAGATGTCACTTTTGAAGTGAGCAAGGGGATGAAAGTGGCAAGGATGTGACGGGCGGCGTGAGGACAGCTTCTCCGCCGCGACCTGCCATCATCATTGCTTCTGAGGTGTAATGGAGAGAGACTGGATAGGCCTGAAAGTTCCGCCAGCCGTCTGAGGTGTCTGTGTCAGTGCCCAAAAGAGGCCAAGCCTTAAATGTCATACCCAAGTAGCGCACAAGGAGCCAGCACCCAAGTTGGCAGCCTATCAGGCAGCCAGTCCGCAACACGACTATTTCCCGAGCCAGCCAGACACACATCATGCCTAAGCCATCCGATGGGGATGGAAGTGTCTCCCTCTGTTACACTGGCTGCTCTGCCAGTGAATTCATCAGGGTATAGAGAGAATACCTAATCTAAGGGAACCAGCGGCCCAGAATCAAAGGGCCACTGGCTTCTGTCTTCCTTGTGTGTAGCTGTGCTCACCTGGGTACTATCCCTGGTGTAACAGAGCAAGCTGCAAAAGGACTTGGTAAACAAGGCAAAGCAATGCTACTTTCAAATAAAGAGGCAGGTAGTGCAGGGAAACCAAAACAAACTCTTAACTCTGGAAATTCACACAACATTTCCCCCTGCCTTCCCAACTGTTCCCTGTGTCTTTATTGTGGCTTGATATGTCACCACTGTCTATATCTCCTACTTACGCAGGACTTCAAGTGGCTGTCTCTATTTTGTTGGGACATAAATTATTCAGTGCCATGTGTCTTCTTAGTATCTGCGCTTTCCATTGGGTTGCTATCTTATCCCCTTTTCAGTAAGAGGGGCTGGTGCTTTGAGACAGAGTTTGCAAAAGGTAACACAAGAACTTCAGCACCGACAACCACTTTCTTAGTAGGAGCTCTTGTCAAGTACATATATTTGTTCCAGCACAAGGAAAATATAAAAAAGAAAAGAACGGGGAAAAAGTTGTATCTGAATACAACATGGAAACCAACAAGCTCAACTGCTGCTACTACAACAACTTGGACTACTATCGAAGCTAAAAATAATGACAGTATTCCACATAGAGGAGTGCGTGTTTTGTTGCAGCACATGCATTCACGTCTGTGTTTGTGTGTGAGACCAGGGTATGTAAATAGCCATATGAGACTGCATAGCATTACTGTCCAGACATTGAGGAGGTGACCTGATCCCAATTAATCACACAGTCCCAGGGAGAACTGTCACATCCCATCTCCATCAGCTTTAGCATCCTGTTCTGTCTTCCCCTCCTGTCATCCCCTGTTCATCCATCTATTTTCACACCCTCTCTCCCAGACCTTCATTCACCAAAACCCCCACCTTCTTCTTCTTTTTATGCGAACACAGAGGGTCTAAAGATGACAGGTCAGCTGCCACAGGCCACTCGGTCCCCACCTGTCTCCTTAATTCTCCCCCCAGAAGGCAAGGTATACAGCATCAGAAGGGAGCCAATACCATGTTTGCAGCTGCCACAACAGGGCACTTACTGTCTCCAATTATATGCTATATCCCACTGACCAGAAATGAAGGTGAAATGTTTAAGGCACATTATGGCCTGCACTTTAGCAGTACAAAAAATATATCTAGAACATTTCACCATAATGATTTCAAAGTTTTTACAGGACACAAAGGCAAATTAGAAAACATGGATAAGCTGTTAATATCTATAATGCATTTTAAAACCCTGCTGTAAATGAGAGACAAATTACAACAGTGAATATGTCGGAATATGCGGAAGTGCCATACTAGATCCTGGAGTCATGTCAGAGCTTTGTCTTGATTTATCTTGATATCAAAATTTTCAGTATTCCCTTTGAAAAGGAAATCGCTACCATCTTGTGAAATCAAACAAGGAGACAGGAGATTATGTATCAAATGTTGTTATACTGTCTAACAGCATGTTTCCAAGATATTCCTATTGTTGTATTATGACCATTATTTTGTTGTTCTAAAACATGCATCATTACGGTGGCCGAGACAGCTCAACACGCTGCAAATGAAGAAAGCACCAGCAAATAAAGAAAACATCTTCATCAGTTTCACAACACGCGCGCTGCAAAAGTTCACAACACATACAAATACCAAAACGCGTTGCAAATCCTCACAACACATACAAATACCAAAACGCGTTGCAAATCCTCACAACACATGCAAATACCAAAACGCGCTGCAAATTCAAAAACGCGCTGCAAATACCAAAACGCGTTGCAAATCCTCACAACACATACAAATACAAAAACGCGCTGCAAATTCAAAAACGCGCTGCAAATAACACAGACCACAACGGAAATGTTTTAAGGGGACTCCTTTGAGTGACGAACCCCTAATGGGACCTGCGTATTGTTTGCTCGCCTGTCGCGTTGTTGTTAGTGTTGTTGTCACTGACCTGAAAGGTAAGTTTTTTTTTTTACTTTTAGATCATGATCGTATAATTGCTTAGTCGTTTGGATATTGTTGGCCTAAATATATATTTCGTCACTCAAATGAGTCCCCTTAAAACATTTCCGTTGTGGTCTGTGTTATTTGCAGCGCGTTTTTGTATTTGCATGTGTTGTGAGGATTTGCAACGCGTTTTGGTATTTGCAGCGCGTTTTTGTATTTGTATGTGTTGTGAGGATTTGCAGCGCGTTTTTGAATTTGCAGCGCGTTTTTGTATTTGCATGTGTTGTGAACTTTTGCAACGCGCGTGTTGTCAAACTGATGAAGATGTTTTCTTTATTTGCTGGTGCTTTCTTCATTTGCAGCGTGTTGAGCTGTCTCGGCCACCGTACATCATAGCAATAAATCAACTTATTTTTGTGTTTGTGTGAGACTGAATATTTAATATACAATGGTTGTTTCAAAAATAAAAGTGGTCTGAATTGTTAAAAAAGAGAAATTAAGCAGTCCAAAACAATTCTTTTGCTAAAATTATTACAATATTTCCTGATAAAACTGATCCTACAACCGCAAAAATCATAAATATGAGCATGAGGGAAATGTCATTTCGATTTCCATAAAACATAAAACTTCTAGAAAGTCAAAGAAATTATTGTAGGTAAGACATGATGGATTAAAAGCCTGTGTCTTGGGAACAAACTTCATGGAAAAGAGGTGGAGAAAAGTATGTCCCTCAACACTATAAAGTCTCCTCCTCTCACAATGTCTTGGGTATTTCTCTAACCCTCTCTCTATTGTTTGTTTTACACTGCATCTCACGGATTTATTTTTTAAATTAGGGTAAGAAAATGAAACAATTGGATTGGTAACATTACAACAGTAATGAGGCCCCATGTGGCTTCCTTCATCTTTTAAATCTTGTTAATCATCAGGTGAGTGAACAGTGTGTGCTGCAATCCAATCCACTGGAAGAACATACTGTACATCTCAAACAAGCCATGCCAATACAATCACTACAGTATGGAGACATAAACAGCAAAGACAATAACGAAGGGTTCAATACATACAGTATGTAAGTAATTGTGATTAAACCCAAAGTCTATGTAAAGTCTTTTTTTACATAAATGGCTTTCTCACAAGTCTGGGTATATCCCTAAACATCAGTTGGCACATTCATAAATAAATAAAATACATATATTTTCAGAAACTATATTCTTTACCATCACAGGAAAAAATAACAGGTTGTAAAACAATCTCCGTTTGGTTTTATGTTTTTCCAAAATGTTATTACTAATTACAACATTCACTACCAGAGTAACCCCGTAATGACCTGACATTGTTTGCTTCTTTTGTTTTGGTAACTAAAGTGATGTGTTTTTTTTCCCCCATTGCTTTCTGCTCTACACCATGTTTGCTTAAGTCTGTTTATATAGCTACTTATACCAATTTTGTCTGGTGCCCAAACTTCTACAAACAGACTTTGGATGATACTTCATACAGCCCCAGGTAAAGGATGTTTTATAAAAAGCTTCAAAGCTTATTTTTGAGCATTTTTGGTTTTCAGATCCATCTTCATGCCCCAGCTATTTGGATAAAGACATATATAGCTACTGTAAATACAGTGTGCTAATTATGAGATACAAAGCGAAGTGACCTTGTCAAGCACTTTCCAAACACAGCCCAGTGTTTAAGTTGCCTCAAACACACACACACACACCTGGGCCGTAGTTGTTTACCTGCCAGGTTAAAGGTCTAAATTCAGTGACAGGTGGAGAAGCAGTGTGGGTGGTGGCAGATGAATATGCAGGCTGAGTACAGAGAGGGGGCAGAGAGAAAGGCTGGTGGAAAAAGAATGACAGTACAAAGTGGAGGGGGTAAAGGGGGTCACAGAGTGGTGAGGGGTTAAATGCCACAAATGCCATGTCTCAAGGCCTCATAAAGACAAGCTCTGCATTGCTCCCAAGGTCAGGTCATGCACACATGCACCTGTGCAATGGTAATGGGGCTCTAGTGGTTGGCTGGCTGGCTGGGAATGTGTGCTCTAATGTACAATACCCACAGTCTGGTCTGTTAGTGCATACTGTCTGGAGTCATTGCATTACAAAAAGACACTGTCTGCTCTTGATAAAACGGATTAGCAAGTCGGTTATCTATTTAGCATTGTCTCAAGAACAACAATTAAAGTGGGTTTGTTGTAGGGATTAACTGCAATGCATGGGAAGGGAGGTATGCATTACTTACAGCAAACATATGAAGGTTTTCATGTATTACTAAACATAAATGTAAGCAGTATCTCTTGTTTTGAATATAAGACATATACTATGAACTGTATTATATAAAAAGATATTTAAAATATATTATAATATATATAATATATAAAAATGATATGTATTCAAATTATACATCCCTTCAACAGATGTTTCAAATTGTATACTGCAATACAAAACCTTGTATGGAACTGTGTTGGAATCCACCTGCTAAAATGTGATAAAGAACCAGCCAAGTAGCAGGATGGACATGCCAATGGCTAACCAGCATGCACCAAAGTCCTGCTTGCCCGCCAGCTAGAACCCCAGATGGCTGGCCAAACTGTGGTCAATGGAGCCTGCAGGAGGTGGCATTACAACCATCCGTGGTTATCAAAACCACAACAATCACTATGGTAACAAAAATCTGAAATGTTATAAAAGCCATGCCAAGTCTTTAAGGGCAAGCAATTAAGGGAGATGGGTAGGAAGAGCACAATCTGAGTTATCTCCTTTCCAACAGGAGAGAAAGCAGTGAGACAATGAACACAAAAACATAGATATATTCTAACATGTGGCTTAATTATGAACATGCATGCACACCATCCAAAGCCAAAAATGTACTGAGGCAAGACAATGACATGGTTGAGAGTCTGATCCCTTGATCGCTTCCAATATCCTGTAAGTTTGTCACCTACATCATTATTGTCTCATGAACTTAACAGGCCAAGTCAGCCTTTGGCCAATTAAAGTGCAGCATTAGTGTTAGGCAGGAGTGTCTGTTATATGAGACAACCAATTAAAATCACTTATGGGTAGGGTACTATCCCCTGATTTAGGCCTGAACAAAAAGGCTTTGGGAGGATTATCCCTACCGTAACGTGATCTCATTCTCTTCCTCTCAAATTCTCATAGTATCCAGAAGCTGACTCAAGCCTTGCACTGTACACTCACAGGCACTCGAGAGATGACAAGACAACTGGGTCTTGGGTAGCAATCATGTACCTTTTTCCTGACCAGGGCATTGACATCTACACAAGTTAGCCATTGGAAAAACTTCTACTTGGAAAAACACTCAAATGTATACCATATTCTAAAAGCTGCTCCAATATAAACCACTAGTTGAATGTTTTCTTTTGTTCATTAAGATTCAAAAAGTCATTGTGGTTGATGTAATTTAGTCTGTAAGGATACAGGTATGCCTAGTCAATGCAATCATTTACCAGTTAGGCCACTCAAAAATAATAAAAATTTTATGGACTAAAATAAAGACCTACAGATGAGTGACTACAACTGTTGAGTTTGGAACTTGTCAATGAGTGAAATTTTACTGATTAATACTCCCCCCCCTTTTTAATAAAATAACGTTATGGTATATATAGATCTATTTATCAATCTATAGATAGATAGATAGATAGATAGATAGATAGATAGATAGATAGATAGATAGATAGATAGATAGATAGATAGATAGATAGATAGATAGATAGATAGATAGATAGATAGATAGATAGATAGATAGATGAACGACTGAACCATGATCCTGTGGGAATTCCAGATACAGACTGATAAAATAGTAATGGCGAACTAACCAGACATTGTGGTGGTGGACAAACAGCAGAGGAAAATCCATTGCGGTTGACAGCAATACCAAGTGATGGCAACATCAGGAAAAAGGAACCTCAGAAACTAGAGAAATACCAAGGCCTTAAAGAAGAACTTGAGAAGGCCTGGAAAGTGAAGGCAACAGTACCCATGGTCATCAGAACACTCGGGGCAGTAACCCCCAAATTAGAGGAGCGGCTACAGCAGATTCTAGGAACGACACCAGACATCTCAGTCCAGACAAGTGCAGTCCTACGAACAGCCAAGATACTATGCAGAACTCTCAAGCTCTCAGGCCTCAGTATTAGCTGAGAAAGAAATAAGTGCATGTAAAAAAAACAAACAGCTGAGAGTAATTAAGCCGTATTACAAATATTGTTTATGGCAGACATTTAAATTCATCAGCCTAAAACAACACGCTACAGTCTGCCAAACTGTGTGACAGAGATACCTTCCATGAAAAAATTAGTGAAGCAATTTTAAACCCTGCACTCACAAATCACTGTACAAAGCACAACAGGGAACAAAGCAAAACTGACCTTTCAAATGATTAAGCTGAAACATTATCATCGTATTCACCATTTTTTTTCTCCCTTAGATCAGAACAACTGCTTTGCCAGTTTTGAGCTGGCAGGGGCAAAATCCCATCTATGATTTCAGTTTTGAGGGGCCAAGCTGGCAGGTGCCCATCTGGAGCAGGCCAAATGTCTGCTCCACTCAAACTCAGAGCACAGTGGTGATTACTGCCATGGTGCGGCAGCGGTCACGGCAGTGTGGTTATAAATATAAGCCCTGGTCTGATCTTTCTTGTTCGTAACCAGAGGTTTGGAGGTGCTGTGAAAACTGAGCACAAAGGCTCAAGAGTCTCTAAGGGTAAGTGCACGGCCACTATACCTCAGCTTTGTCTGGCCAGCTGGTGATGTATCACTAGATGAGGATGACTGGGCAGCAAATGAATGCTGGGCAGCAAAAAAACAGCCTTTGCAATGGAACAGAGGGATAGAGCATGTTGGCAAAAGAAGCAATGGTGGCAATGCTATAAGGCGAGAGCATGGGAGTGGAAAGAGGCCATGGGGCACAGGTTCAAATTGACTGGGAGATTAAGCTGCTGTGTTTACAGGAAATGAGCCTGGAATAATCAGCACTGAGAAATAAGGTGTGTTCACATGGACAGAAACCACATTTTAGTCATTTTAGAATTTTTAGAACAAATATATTTAGTTTTACTCCAGCTCAAGTAAGGCCTAAATAAATCCCAAGCCTCAAACACAAGACCTCATCTAGTTTAGCAGGCAATCTCAAGTGGACTAACACTGTCATATTGCCCACCAACTCATGCATTCACCACAAGCGCCCCAACCACCTATGGCTCAGACTGTTTGCTCCATGCCCAATCCTGTATTAGCATAAGCATCAAGGGTTAAGCCGCTAATGCTGCCAGCTGTGCATTGCTGGCCTCCTCCCCACCAATCCCCTTTGAACAATAGAAATTCATACCCAGGACTGTAGGGGTGGGGTTTTGGTGGCATCCCTGGGGGGTAAGTGTGGCTGTAGTGCCATCTTGTGCCAAGTGATCTAACCTGCCCTTTAGGGCAGTGCCAAACTAGAAGGAAGCAGTCATAATAAATAAATGTAGAAAAGGGTATGTTAAAGCTCCTCAGAAAAAGTGTACTTGTCTTCAGATAATACTTTTAAACAGTAGCAGAGTCCATATTTATCCCTGGTGGTTCTATAATGACTAAGTGGTAACCCTTATTTTCTTAAATGTAAATTCTGGCCGTGCCCGTGGTTTCCTTTGCTAAAGCACGTCAAGTCAGTACACTGGTGTAGAACACAGCAGATAAGGGCATGGCTGAGCTAGCGACACAGCTTTCTCAGTTAAGCTGATAATTGCCCTTATTGATGTATAAAAGATTTCCCACAGTGCCTTGTGAAACACCATTAGAAGGCAGAAGCTGAATGGTTCATGAGCTGCTTCCAAATGAGGAAGAAGGATAAAAAAAAACTCTGAAGATTAATAAGACTTTCCCTGGAGTGTGATAATAACGTGTGTGAGTGTGTGTGGCCTGTGTGAAAGTGTAGTTTCAGCACAGTCTCTGAAGACTTTCTATAACTAAAAGTCATTATTCAGAGGAAAGTAATCTATTTAAAATCTCCAATTGAGGGGAAAAGATATAATGTCATTTTGCATACAGAAAAGGTAATGGTCATTAATCACAAGGGCCCTGCTCGTTTAAACTAAGGGTACTCAAGCCTAAATGATGACGCTTTAAATGCCACCAGAGAGCATAACGAAATAAGACACACTTGTGAGGATAAATCTTCCATGTAGATGGCTCTGAAGAGAGCGACATTAAAGTAAGTGGCCCTAATAAGGTGAATCTTTAGCTTTCTCGATGCCTATTAGAGGTCTAAACTCTATAACACAGACTAGTACTCACAAAGCCCTAAATACAGAACACTAACACCAAAGCAAGGACAAGTGACTCTGAGGAAAATAAGGAGAAAGTTAGCAATACTCTACCATACACTAAAAATGAATCTAAACCAATATTAAAACCAGAAATATGAGGCACCACTTTTCCTCACTGCAGCTCATAATAATGCAGGCTACTGTACAAAATATTGAATAAATAGACATTTAAAGAGTATATTATTGGTTTCACTTAAAAATTAACATAAAACGTTGCCGTGTGTAGTAAATCTTTATGCTTCTGTATATGCATTCATGTTCAAACCTAATTACTCAGAAAAGGAGGTCATGGCAATCTTGACAGAAGTTATCAATGAGATATTAAATCTTGGTAAGTTAGGAATTCTCTTTGTGTTTGTAGAATTCTCTTGTTAATTTGCCACCTTTTCTTGATCTGTGCAAAGGTAATTGTAATGCTCTTTGAAAATCCATGCTGTATTAAGGGAGCAGAGAACAATGAAAAGAATGAAAATCACATTTTTATCTTCTAAGTTACATTTTGAAAGTAGGTTCTTTAATGAGGACGCAGTGGCTTAATACAGCTGATTAGAGCTGATTAGAGCGTTGGCTTACACTTCACAACAAGTGAAATGGAAAATGTGTTTGTTGTAGAATTCAATAAACATAAAAAAAAGGAACACCTACTTTCAATGTATCAAATAAGTCCTTTTCCTAAAGTTTGTTTGACCATGAGGCTTCTTTTTGAACATATGCAGGCGAGTGTGTGTTATCCACTCATTGCAGTCCCAGTGCCATGGCATTAACCAGAAGGGGAGGTGAAGGGTCAGGTCAGGGGCAGCCACGACCCCACCGTCTCAACGCCACTGTGTCATCCTTTGGTCAAGGCAAACAAACAAGCCTAGCCCCCGGGTGAGGGGGGGGCTCTGTGGGGTGGCAGTGCCAGGTCAGCGTACGATGCAGGACAGCAGGCTGTCAATGACATCCTCTGATAGATGCAGCTCATTATTTTCAACCCAGAAAACTGGGACAGTTACAAAAAGAGAGTTGCCATGCTATGGCAACTGAACAAGAGGGTCACAGGCAAAGGGCTTCTCATCCCAGAGATATCAGGCACACATTCATGCACATAAACACAACAGCCAAACGTGATCACATCTGAGTAAACTGCAGTTGAGACATTTATAATATGTACAAATAAAAAGTAAAACAAATTAAATCAATAAGAAAGTGGCAGTTCTAGGAGAATTATTAAACAAGTTCCTTGTCTGATCATTAGATTTTTTTAACGGGGCAGTGAAACTAGTATAGGTGATTTTGTATCACATGTATCACTGTGTAAGATGAATCAACATGCCTGCATGTTCAGCAAAGTGAATAGCCTAAGCCTTGTGCCATTTATAGTGGAACACATGTACAGTTTTACACAATTATTCCTGCCCTACCCCAAATAAACTGGCTATACAAACTTCTTCTAAATCTGACTCCACAACCTGCAAATCCCAAATGTAACCAAGTCAAAAAAGTACATTTTCACTCTTTTTGGTGCATTTTTTGTGAGCTGCACATTTTCCTGAGTTGTTTTGTATAATTTAAAGAGACTGTAAGAGAAATGGGTGTGGGGTGTGTGTGTGTCACGATGTCTCTCTGAACTACCTATATTTACTACTGAAAGTGAATTCTTTATGAGACCACAGATATCAAAGACAGCAGGATCAAAGTGGATTTAATAAGCTACCCACTGTTATATGAAACCTGAACTTTCATGTCATGCATTTTCTTTAGTTTCTTCATTTTGGGCTTTGGGCCAAGAACTGACACTAAAGACAAACACGTGTAGTCACATTGTCATTCTCTATTCCTTTAATTTGTTAGTCTGTAAACCTCGCAAAGGAGAATGTCCCAGTGGCTTACCAATGCTCATTTTATCATCCATGTCAATTTTGTAGAACACACATCTACCTGCTCCTCTTCCATTTTTCAGTGTGTTTCCTTGGCTTTTTTTCTGATTAATGTAACATACTAGTTGACAAGGTGCAATGTGAGTTTGAAAGTCAAGATTTTAAATAGGCCTTGTGATTACAACATTTACATTAAAGAACATTTTAACAGGTGGACAGAAGTCAATAAACTAAGCTTCTTTAATAATTTAATTTGGTCATATCTGTCAGCACATTGCATGAAGAGGTCTTTACGTTAAGCTTATATCAACCACAAGTCATACTTTTGTCAACACAGTAATATGGTAACATGATTGAGGGAAGGTACTCAAAGACCAGTTTCCCTAAATTACCAAAATTATGGAGACAAATATGTTATAGTAAGAACACTGAGGCTGGCTAAAACTCGAAACTCCATAGAATTCCTACTGTATGTCCCATGAGGTGGTAGTCCCATGTGGCAGAACCTCCATAGCTCTGATGTCTCTGCTGTGTTATGTATTCAGCTCCTTCGTCCCATGAGGGCAAGTTGAGGTGGCATGTCGACACTGTAGCTACAGCACTATGATACATACTGTACCAAACAATAATAAACATAGCACGGATGAAGCATTATACAATGTACCCGTTCAGTGAAATTCATATGGGTGAGTTCTATACAGGATATGTGGAGTTTAGCATAAAAAACATGGATGGGGTACTCTGAGTACTGGAAATGTCTCAGAGACAGAGCTTTACCTGCGAACACACTTTATCATCTTTTGTTTTTTTGTGCCCCACTGTCCTCTATTGTGCCCCACTGTCCTCTATTTACTACAAAATAATTAATGAAAAGGTGTATAATAAGTGCAAAATATGTCATTGCATCAAGCTTAGACAGTAATTTGACTTGAAATCCGTTTGATGAAAACGTAATGTTAATGGCTACCTTACATTTAGGCAAAATAAACATCTTCTAGTCTGGAGCCCCAACAGCTTTGGGCCTGAGGCAGGGTCCAATGGCCAATGGCCAGTTAGTCGCAGGGCAGACTGAGTTAAGTAATGAAAATAACTGAGTTGGGCACACCACATCAATTACAATGCTGTTTGCAAAGGGCAATGTTATGGATTCACTACTTTTTGCACATTCACCATTTTATGTTCCTGTGTAAAAGAAAACGTAACAATATGAGAACATTTTCAAAAGAATATTAATGAATATTATCTAATTATGTTTAAAGAAGCATTTCCTTCAGACTTGCTCTTCATTTATTAAGCTGTGTTTACTGAGATGATAAAACAACATCATCAATCATTCTTAAAGACTAGTACTCCAATGGGGAGCATTAGAATGCATTACAGATGTCACGCACCATCAAGCTAAACAACTCATTTCCACCTCGCTGTGAGCAGCGTCTGGGGTCTTTCTCTGTCTACGGACCATTTAATGTGTGCGTGTGTGTTTGTCTGTGTGTTTATTTACGGTTAAGTGCTCTTGTGACCATTCTCCCTGGGGCAAGGGATCCATCACTGTCCAGCCAGTTTTTGTGACTGGACTCGGTTTAAGCCCTGGAGCCTCCTCTGGTCCTCCCAATACCTCCCTGGGGTCACTGCGTGTCAAGGGATACCAGCAGCACCACAGAGATGCTTGTACAGATCATTGTGACCTTAACACTCATCTTATGCCATTAGTAATATTTAGTCTCAGAGGTAGAACTAAATGTAAAGTGTCCCATCGCACATCAGTGGAAGACACATATAAATAGGCCAGTGGAATTGTCTAAGGTTGGATTTTCACATCCAGTAAAAAAAAAATTTTTTATTTAAAAATATCTTAACCTGACCACTTATCAATGTCACAGTTTAAACAGAATGGGAGATCCTTTCAGACTAGGTATGATGGGTTTGAGCAGCCAGATTTACAACATGTTTCAGTCTGTTGTCTTTCTAAACTGGTATGATAACTAATAACTTTGACCAATATGGAGGAATGCCTATGTTAATGTGTTACCAATAGCTGTTTTGTGTGTTTTCATACACTTTGTTGGTATGGTACTATCCATATCTCCCAATGTTTATTAATTCATCAAGCTAGCCTCTATCCTGGTGTCCTGCTAACAGTTAATATCTGGCTCACCACCAGCACTTCTCCAGTAATATAAAAGTCACTGGCTTTGCTGTCATAATTAGCTATGAAATATTGATGCTTATAACTTCTCCTGTGGTCCCTAGAAAAAGCCTGTAGGACATCCCCGGCAAAGAAGAAGCCATACACGCAACTGCAAGCTTGTGAACCTGATTCGGAGATGAATAATTGAGCAACATAATTAGTGTTGTGCTCTATTGTGTTAGCACACATCCTTCAAACATTTTTGCAGATGGAGAAAAAAAAGTATTACATGTGCACCGAGAGATCTCTTAAGGTGTATAATTAAAATGCTTTGCTTGAATTGACCTTTTGTTCACTACGTTTCATTGTTCAGGTAACTAATGCAATAATGAAATAATCATGTCTGTTTTCAGGTGTATGTTACCCCACAGCAGGTTCAAGTTACTATGTGTACTATAAAGGCACACACTACAAGCAATGGATAAAGAGGACCCTTATGGTTTGATTAAATGAAATATTTTAATCTTACAGTTCTTCATTTGTGTCATTGAATTGCATTGAATGACAATAAAATACATGATTGGTGTGTTATAACAATGGATTTATAAATTACTTCCAAGGTGGTTAAGTTTAGGCATTAATGATTGCAAAATAAAGGTGTGATTGAGTAATAAAATCCTGTATTTTATACACAATGTTTGCTCATCTTTTGCTTCCTACCTTCATTCCATCAACGTCAACAGTAAGTGAACTAGAACTGGTGTACATGTTTATTTTCTCACTTTATTTAAACTATAACACAATATTAAAATGACACTGCATAAAATACAGTATATGGATGCCTAGTGATTTAATTAAGAAAATGACAAATCCAAAGCTAACTGAAGGCTGTCTGCTCAACACTATCCTCATGCCATGGAACGAAATAATCCTTCTCATCTGCTTGGACATGTTAACAAAGCGGTCAGGCTGCTTTTATAAGCAAACAGGCCTCAGTCAGAGCTTTGGTCTGACAGTGGAGCAGTATAGTGTCCTGATGCTAACACATAAGCACACACGGCCTCCACTCCCTGCTTTCTCTGGTGTCGACTAAATGTCAACTCTCTTGACATACAGCCTTGTTTGCAGCCAATGATTACCTCATAGCTAATTAATCCTGATTCAATCAATGTGAACTGTTGGGCTACTGTGTATTTGTGTGTGTGTGGGGGAGAACAACAGAATGAACAGGGGCAGCAGCAGTAAGTTAGATGATGATGGATGGGACTTGGTGAGAGGCCTGTTCTAATCAGCAGGACCTTTTCCCAGCGGTGGAGTAGGTGGCAGTAGAGAGGATTGGAGCTGCAATGGAGATCTATAGGGAGTGCATGTGTGCATACTAAGTGGGCTTTGGGCAATAGCATGAAAGGCAGATGGATATGTCCATCAAATCACTGTGGAAGAACTTCAAGAGATAAGAAACATCAACTGTAATTCCTTGTTAATAATTCTGAAGGTGTTATTCAAGTTTCATTTCCATTGGTATGGTACAGGCCAGTACCATACCAATGGAAATGTGTAGGTTTCCATTGTCAAAGGGGTATAAAGCACCAAAAAGTGTACCGCTTTGGTTACCTCTTGGCTTTTAGTTCAATCAGTAGGGTCTACTTTCCAAAGGGTGGAGAGAAACACTACAGTCTGCTGATAGGATGACTGAAAATGCTTACTTGGGTGAAAATAAAAAAGGAAAATAAAGCATGCCTTTTTCTTTTGATAAACAGCAAAATTCCGAAAAGAAAGAATGTGTTTTACTTTTTACTGGGGAAAAAAACTTTTTCAGTTTCAGATGTTTTAGAGTCTGATGTTGCACAGCTCTTTTATCTGAATGGAAAACATTTGGCATTTGCTATTTACATTGCCTAAAACACGGGCAGAAACTTGTGACATGTAAGAGTGAGTCCCGAGAGTTTATTGCAGTGCTACACCTCCAGCCTTTTTCAATACTACTCAGGAAGATTTAATTTATATTCTAATGAATGGCAACACATTCAAGTTTTGAAAGATTGCTTACAGTATAATTTATATCTCATATGAAACACAACTTCTGTGGTTCTAAATTGTTCTTACTCTTCTGCAAAACACAAGCCTCTTCAGGGGTTACATTGTGCAGTATACTGAAGCAGGTCACACATGTTAGGTATTGATGATATAGGTTAATTACTTGTTGTCGGCTTAAAAATTAAAACACAATGAGTTGATATTATCAAAAATCAGTGGGTGGGGTTTTCCACCAAACAAAAAAAAAAACAATAATAAAAAAAAAAAACATCTTCATTATTGAAGAAGGATACCCAGTTTGCATTTACTAAATGTGTAATATTTTGCCACTAGAAAAAAAAAGTATAATGTAAATCTTGTAAAACTAATAAAGCTCTGATAATAATTAAAATGGTTGTTTGATGATTTTATGAACTCCATAGTTATTTACAACAATTTGAGTGAGTTTTATTTATCAACATAATTAACATTTAACACAGTATTGTAAATATAATCCCTGGACTGAAATCAACTTCTCAACTTTAACTGATGTCATTTTGAAGTGCTTGTTATACTTATAAACTGTTATGTTTACGCAACTCAACAAATGTAATAAAAATAGTCTGAACTAGTCTACAGAGTAATATGACTGTCACAAACTTAATAATTTGGCTTTCATTCAAGACAGATTTGCCTGCTCCTTGTCTTTTCTTTGTTTTGCATCATATCACAAGAAGTTCAGCCATGCATGTTATATTAAACAAGTACGATTACAGAAGCTTCCATGTTTGCTGCCCTTTTACTGTGTTCATTAGCACTTCTTTAATTGTCCCAAGGTAGTGTCTTTTTTCTTGTTTTCTGGAATGACTTAAGATCCCAAGAGCTTGTTTTATGAGAGAAAGTTGTATAAAATGTTAAAACAAAGTTGTTGTTTTTGTATGCATGGAGGAGACATGGTGCTGTAAACACAAAGTAAACAAATACAGGAGTCATCTTATTAATTTGGGATGTTTTAAAGCAGTTGTCTTTAACTCCCAATCATTTTTTCCCGGCCAAATATAGATCTTCCGCTTTTTGTATTTAGAAAAAAAAATAGCTTGTTTCCGCTGGAGCCTCTTTCCCACACTCACTCACTCACTCACAGTCCCACCGTGTGCCACACACTGAACCTTGATAAAATGAATAAAACAGTTATCGCTGGAGAGCTTCTTTGATAAGAGGGAAAAGCCCGTGATGAGACAACAGAAAACAAGACCAACAAAAAGAAGGCTTAGTTAAAAAAAAAAAAAACGTCCTACATTACAAGTTCTTCGCACAAGTCCCAGGCCCGCTCTGTGTAATACTGTAATGTAATGTGGCGAGAAGAACCACAACAAGGCTGAACCCATCAAAACTGCTTTGTCACACAGAAACAAACATACTACACTCAATTTCTGAAAGAAAACAACGCAAACATGAACAACAGAGGCAATTAACAACTTCTCACAACATTCCGGGTTAAACTCATGGCGGGATGTCCTGAGATCACTACAAAAGCACTGAAAACCCTGCTTTCATTTCCAACATCTTATCTTTGTGAAGCGGGGTTTTCTGCTATAACAGCAACTAAAATGAGATTACAGAGTAGACCGGACGTAAAGAACACACTTTGAGTGTCACTGTCTCCCATCACTCCTGGATGGTCTCATTGCAGGGACACAATCCCAGTCCCAGTCCTACTGATTACAATATTATCGTTTGGAGGCACGCTGTATTCATTAAGACGTACTGATTCAAAGTCACTTAAGAACCCATGACAGAAGGAAGACGCACACAGAAACCCTACAGTATTTTACATTTCAAACTTACAAGTTTAAAACAAAAATATCAGCATAAATTTACAATTGTCTTAGTTATGTTTTCTGTCTGAGGTCATCTTGGTTATACATGATGGCACACAGCAACAGTGACAGGTTCAGATTTTCTAATGTATGTATTAACGTTAGACCCAAGCTTGTTACATTGAGAATCACAGCATATACCGTTTAGCACTACTTGATTGGGGTAGTAACAGTTATGTTTCAAACCCCATATGCTCCTTTTGGAATATGTAGCTAAAAAGGTATTAAGTTGTAATTACATACAGGCCTTTCCTTCTTCTATATGAGCTCATGTGAAGTTGTACGGCATGAGCACCATTCGCACATGTGCATCTACATTAAAAAAGTCACTGAGCTCAGTGAGAGCTGCACAGGTGGTGCCTCACATGAGGTCTGCACTCCACTTCAAAAGGACACCCCTGACATCTCTGAGCGCTTGCAAATGATAAAGCACAGAGATCTTTTTGCCACTACAAAGGCAGAACAAAAGAAATGACATGAAAGGGAAGTCAATAAACATAAGACATTAAATAAAACATTTTTTCACTGAAATATCTGCAAAGGTATTTTCACTTTTTTTACTCATACACTCCATTATATATTTGTTGAATCACATGAGCACAACCCAGTTAATTTCTGTTGGTATGTGCCTTCTCAGGTTAGGTTGAGCAAATTGGAAGTTAGTGGTAACAGTCTGTTAATAGTGTACCTTATAACAATAACAATGTGAAGACAGCAGTTTATACATATATAAAAAGTAACTCATTTTACTCAAAAAAGTCCCACCTATAGATTTTCCACCATTGCTTGGAATAAAGAATAATAGACATATGTGTGGACATGTGTCCCTTTGATTATTCATGGCAGTTTACTTTCTCACTAGAGGACTGTCAGTGGCAATCTCAACGTTAAACCCTGCTTAAACCCAGAAAGTTCTAACTTGATACACACATATGCCTGTGGGACCACTAGTTTGCAAATTTCTCACATGCTCACATAAACACCACAAGACATGCCATAAATGTGCCATAAGAATGTCCCTGATGCAGTGCAGATCCAGACGAGCACTTGGAGCCTCATAACATGCACCAAATGTGACCAGTGCCAAAGTAATGCGGCACACAGCATCAAACGCTATGATGTAAACACACACAGAGCAGCAGTGCTTGCACAGAAAGCATGTGCCCAGTACAGAGGCAGCTGAATGAGTGAGCAGTAGCTTACAGATGTTCGGTGTCCCACAGCAGTTGTTGAAGCTACAGTGAAGTGTCAGCCCTGGAGGACGGAGAGCCGAGGCACAGCGGCACAGAAACAGAATGGAACATGAGGTCACACTCAAAGCCTGGCGGCCGACTGCACCTCAGACCGTAGCTACTGCCAACAGCCTGTGACATCAACAGCCAGTCAACACTAGTCAGGTGGGATGGGGGGGGAATAAGGACAGATAAGGACTAATCTATATTTCATCACTTTTTGGGTATAGGACCTTTTACACAGGTACTCTTTGGCACTATATCCTTAAAATACTGAGACTATACTGACACTTTTTTGGTATAGCAACTCTCAGAAACTTTGCTTGTGTGAAACAGGATTATTAAAGAAAGTTGGTTATACAAGCCTCAGTGTTATTACAGTATATACAAAACTATTTTAACCTAAAGCTTTATTCCAGGCAGAACAGTGCAGGACCAAAAGAAGTTGAATTAAAGAATAATTCTCTGAGATTATTTGAGATGACTGAAGGCCAAATGATCCAATCAAATGTTGTTACTCTTAAGTCATTGCTTTTCCATGCGGTCTGTGCCAAGGTGAAAATAGCTCAGGTCAAGGGTCAATGTAGTGATATTTTTTCTCCTTCTTTAATGTGGCATTGTTAAATGTCTGTCAGCATTTAGACACCTCTCAATGACTTTTTCTGTTGGAAAGTCTTTAAAGGGCATCTAAACATTTCCCCATTTTGGTTTTACCCTCTATCCTCCAGAAGTTTTATGAAAATAACCCTAGATGAGGCCAACTCGAGATTTCCACTTGGTTTCAACAGGCTGTGTATAATTTTAAATGGGTGATGCAATGTAATCTCTACTTTATTCAGTTACTTTTTCATACATAAAATGACTTTTCTTGTACATTTTACTCCTGTTCTAAACATTTCACAATTTCTTTAGGCTTTTCATGCTTATGTTAAGGTTGTGTAAGCCTTGTATTTGTCTGTGAGTACACGTTTGTGTGTATATATCGAGCAAAGAATCACACACAATGGTGTTGCATGAATATTCTGCTTTGCGCCTGGTGCTGTGGTCTCCGTCAGTCTAGGGAGCTGTGCAGCTAGAGATGGGGGCGGTGGTGCTGGACTGGAAGGGGGTATACTTTCTCTAATGGGCTACCCAGGGACCCGACGCCACTCTCTGGAGACACACAGGCTCCATACATTCTGGAGTGCGAGTCTTTGTCAAAATGCACACTTCCTCAGATATTCCTTTTCAAATCCATTTACTACAAACTCAAATCTACAGCCAATTAGGCTAAGCAGGCCAACTTCACAAAAACAGTATAAGACGTGTGGCTGAGTAACTTCTATGAGTGTTTGTTTGAGATTATGCAGTAGACAGATGACGCCCTGCTGTAATTACATCTCCAAAGATTTGTCATTCTACTGTAAGTCTGTCATATTTGCCTCATAGATGTGTCCGTCATTATGTTTGAACTATTTGCATTGGTATTCTTGCTGCCGTTTATGTGTCTGTGCACATTTTACCTGTCTCCATGACCACTGTGGGAGGCTTTGCATCTCCAGCCCCTTTTAATCAGAGTAGCACAATGGCAAACCTAGAGCCCTCTTATCTGAACACAATCAGATTAGAGAGGATTGCTTCTCTGCTAAGCACCGCAAAAGTTAAGCTTTCCCCTTTCACGGATCAAGATGATTTGATTAATAATTTGTGATCATATTATCCTTTAAGAAGCATAAATTGTTTTCATTTTATAATTTATTTCGCCAATTGTTTCTGTGCACACAATTCCTACGGCAGATTGAGAGATTACTGTCCACCTGAGAAAGAGCTTTTCTTTTCTTTTTGCTTTGCTTTGCTCACTACTGTTGGATTCTGTTAGCACTGCCAGTGACCAGATGGGGGTGCCATGCCTGCTGCACACAGCGGGGGCCTCCTCCACACCTAATCTCATCAAAATAAACATGCCAGCAGTTGTCAGCTTCTCGGCAGCAAGAGCCAGAGAGGGAGAGTGCTATAGAAACAGGTCAGGCTAATCATGCATATAATTGCATTTTGACATTCTGGGCTACTGGGACCAGACCTTTGGATATCAGGTTATCCTCGAAGCACTTAAGTGATTAACAAATGAAAATGCAGCTCTGAAACTTAATTAGATATTGTGTCTCATCCATGGCTACGGGCTGGGATGTTTTAAGGTTGCATTTCTGAGTTTTTTTTTTTGTGTGTGTATAGAACTGGGTAGCTTTTATAATAACCATAGTTAAAACAGCATGGATAGTACTGTAAAATTGCAGACCTAACTGCTTTTGATTTATGGATTTATTCATAAAATGTTCATGACCCACATTACAATTATTATTAAATGGTGCCTAAACGCAACTACTTCATCATTTCCTTGCTTGCGCTTAGGAATAATTACAATTGCAATTCCCAGTGGCATAAAAATGTATTTATCTTTCATTTCTTATGAAAAAGTGTATTTGAGCATTGAGAGGCTGCTACATTTTTGTTTTTCAATAATCTAACCTTGAGTAAATTGTTCACATCAGAGGTTTTGGAAAAAAATCTGGATAAAAAGCTATCTGTGGTAGGGAAAAATTATATAACGAAATGACACTATGAAAAAAATAGTACCTTTGTTTCCCCTTAAATTAATTCAATGCCCCACAGAAGAAAAGAACCCAAATCGATCCAGTGTTGCTTTTGTCTCATCCCAAATGGACTTCCTACTGGTCTCTACCTGCTTCTGTGATGAGACTGATTCTCTGCACTCACCTTATCCCCATGTTGAAACCAGCTCCTGAACACGATTAGCTACTTTACCACTTTACTAATTCATGGCCCCACTTAAGCCTCTGAACACTAAATGTACAACCCTCCATGCGTTGTAGTTTTTCAGTCTGCTTCTGAAGTAAAGATGTATTTTTGTGTGTTTTTTTTAAACGGCTTCTTCAGAATCAAACACTAAGGGGTTTACCGTCTGTGACAAAGAACAGTCCAGGTGGCACGGTAGCAGAGAGGTTAGCACTGCTGCCTCAAATTTTTTGTTTTCGGTTTTGTTATTTTGTTGCACTTCACGGTCAACAGTAGTGAGTCATTACTTATAGTTAAATGTCTCTAGTCACATGGTCAAATATCCAAATGTCTTTGGAATGTTGGAGAATGTCAACATCCAAAGATACAGTCTTTAGCCTTCACACAGAAGGTCAATTCATATTTGTTAGAATCACAAAAATATCAACTTAAAAACATATTTTATGTAAAGGACTTAAATAGTGACTCAGAAAAAAGTTTAAATGTGAATGCCTTGTCCCATTCCTGAGCTTGTCACCTCTTAAGCACAGAAACTGGAATGAAAACATGTCTCGGAGTCTGATGCTGACAGATGCTGGGGTCAGAATCCAGAACATGAGACAATGAAAAAGGGAAGACTTGGTCATCAGCTGTCAGCGTCATTCTCTAACATATGGCTCCATGTCTTGGTAGCAATTTGTTAAATGACTAAGTCCCCCAACCCCCTTACCCACACACACCCACATCCACACACACCCTCACTCTGTCATTACAGACAGTACCCACACCTCTGTCTGTGTGCAGGTGTGTACAACGATACTTCTGCATATTCACCCATACATAAAAACAAGCACAAAGCACATTCACAGGCAGCCATGCTTATCTCCTGCATTTTGCATAGGTGACACTTTTCATTATTCAAAGCTTCTTTCTGGGGATATGGGGTGCTGTGACATGCACTCTCTCTCAACAAGGTACACCTTAATTATGCATGCTCAGACTACAAGCATCCCATTTTGGTGGTGTGTGTCTGTCTGTGTGTACCTATGCTCACCTGCCTAATTGTGAGTACACATATAAGGCAGGTGCATTGGTGAGAGCATGCAGAATACAATATATGCACGTTTGTCCTTGGGCTATAAACATATTATATATGATGATGATGAAGTAATAACTGAAATAACTGATGGGATAATATTTATCAGCAGACAATTTAAAGGTTCATATGTAAAAAGCTTGCTACTGTCAGTCCACATTAGCAAAGTCCATACAGAATGTGTGGTCATGAAAGGCCTGCCCCTCGTCAAAACCCACTTTTGAGTATATTTGAGATGCTGCTATCTTTTTTTCACTTGATAGTTTCAAACCCAAGTGTCTCTCCCTGAACAGGCACCTGATGTTATTTACAGCTAACTGTGAAATGCTCAGCTTTCATTTACATGATTACAACCAGATTAAAATTATGCATAATGTTCGGCAATGCGAATTTCTTTAGATGAGGCCCTCTGCTTTGGGTGTCAAAACAGCACCACATTAGAACAGTGAGCATCACATTAACCAGCAGCACTGGCAGCTCAGAGGTGCAGCAAGACAGGGATTTTCAGCTTGATTGGGTTTTCATCTCAGAGTAAAGGAATGAATTATTTATTTTCAGACTTGTGTGTATGAAAGTATACACATGTGTGTATGTGTGTGTTGCATGAAAAAAAGCCAAGCCAAGGTAAATACTTAGACATTCTACCTTTCTCTTGATGCAGAAAAACAACAAGCTTTAAGGTCAGAGTGCAGCGTTCCCAAAAGTGAAATTCCAGCAATTATTCACGGGAGATCCACAGCAGGTGCTCAGGGCAACATGTCCACACCCTTGAGTGGGCAAAGGAGACTGACAGCCCCATTATAAAATGGCCTGCGTGACAGATAAATATTTCAGACACAAATAAATAAAGGATGCCCAGCGTTTTCCCTCTGAATGACTTTTCACAGTCCAATGCCCACGGCCGCTTGCCCCAGGATTTCCTGACGGCACCCTTCAACGCTTCACCTATTCTACCTTAGGCTCAATGGAAGACCCCAAAACACCCGCAAATGCCCCTCCTAATGACCCACGGCTACTCACACGTCTTCCTTGTGCGCATATCAGAGGCACTGACGGCACTTGGCAGCGATGCACAGGTAAAAATCCCACTCCTCTATTTCAGTCTACAAAAGAGCAATTAATCAATGTGTCTGACGCTGGGTATTGAGGAGGGCCTTCCTTTTGTCGTTGTGGACATGTCTTTGTTAAGCTAACACAGTTTGCTTTTTTGTCCAATAATTACTATTATGTGTAGAATTCATGTTGAATCGTAATTATTTTTGTCTCTCCCTTTTCACAAACGTTTACAGATGGGCCGGGAAGTACCTTAAGGGGTATGTAAAATATACATATAGATTTAATTTAATAGTAGATTAAGTGTGGCAAACGTCTGGTGCCCTAATAGGCATGGCTAAGCATCTCTTCTGCCCTTCCTAATAGTTTCTTATGGATTACCTCGCTCCACTTTATTAGGACAGCATGCCATCCCAGTGGAGCACAGCATAATAATTCAATTAAGGAAAATTATGTGTTGTTACAATCTGGGTGTGGCCTGATGAGAATCTTGCTTCCAAGCAAATACAAAAAGTAAAAAAGAGGTAAAAATTGAATAAAGACACATGATGTTAACTACATTTAGTGACGCTTTTATCCAAAGCGACTT
Source organism: Neodontobutis hainanensis (assembly GCA_024349245.1). Lineage (NCBI taxonomy): Eukaryota > Metazoa > Chordata > Actinopteri > Gobiiformes > Odontobutidae > Neodontobutis > Neodontobutis hainanensis. Next base: position 9,795,970 of record JALDNG010000002.1, on the reverse strand, counting down.
AAATTAAGCTTCCATTCACCAGTGTTACAGCTGGAACACCACAAGGTGGGTTTAGTGCCTTGCCCAAGGACACAACGACAGTACGATCTATGGGAATCAAACCACCAACCTTCTGGTTATAGGACGACCACTCTAACACTGTGCCACTGATGCCCTACCTAAAATGTATAACCTTTCATAAATAGACATTAAAACCTGCCTGTTTCTATGCATTCCACCATCAAACTAAAAAAGGGAAACGCAGTGAATGGGACATAAAAAACAAGGACTTTGCCAGTGTCTGCGCGAGTGTGAGCAATGTGAGAGGTGACATATTTACTGTGTGTTCTCAAAACAGAAGCACTGTGCACATTTAGTGTAAAAATCTACAAATCTAACACATAAAGTACTGTCACGTAATGGGTGACAGTACTTTATACCTGAGTTAGAGTTAGACCTAAGTGTCAAAAAATCAAAAAATGAGCAGTAGTAGTAGCATATTGTTTAACAACCATGTAAATGTCAAGGTGGACTTAGATACGGTATGTATCTAAGTTGAATGTAACTGTATTGACAGCTTTTCCTGTGTTTTTCTCATTCAACTGTTTCTTTTGGACGTATTGTAGTTTTGATATCAGATTTTGTGTTTGATGTCCTGCTGGGCGGCACAGTAAAGGCATCTTTTCTACCAACGGGACTATTACACTATTCAAGTTGAAATCCTGAGGTCACAAGGTCTGTCTTACTGTCTTTTTTGTCAGTCTCTAAGTCATCCACTCACTGCCCCCCACCACCCTCACCTTGCTTTCTTTCTCTCCTCCCATCTTCTCCAATATTTCTCCTTTTCTTCCCCCCAAACAAAAATCATGTTGAATGTCGAGATAAAAAAGGACACTAAAATATTAATGAAGGTGTGCTTTGTTCTGGCAAGCGCAGAGACGAGGAGACACGGTTCTTCTTGACTGCTAGAAACCAGGTCTGATTCATTAGCCACGGTGTCTATGTCAAGAAGTCCACAGAGGGCTGCCACATCCACTGAGAACGCTGGAGAGGCCACCCCCACTTCCAATCAGGAATCCCCCCAACACCCTATTCTATCAGCCTCTTCCACTCCAAACTCCATTTCCATTTGTCTTGTAAATTCCTCCCATATTACAATCTCTCTAGTGATAAAGTCTCCAGCTTAAACCTCTATATGTATGTTGTTTGTTCTTTCTAATGCACCACCAGATGCTGAACTGAAAGCACAGCAGAAAAAAAAATCTAAAACAAAAAAAACAAACATGTTACTTAGCTTCACTTGAGATTAGATCCTGGGATAAACAAGCCAAAGACCTAACAGTTGTGATGTGGAGTACTCTTTACCCATGGTGACTAGCTTTGAGAGGTAAAATGCTCCACATTCACATACATATGAATAATGCCGAGGGAAACCATACCAGAGGGAGAGTCCAGCTTCTTTTTCTCTCCCTTTCTTTCTTCTCATCTTCATGTCTATTCCACTTTCCACCTTCCCCCGTGACACAGAGCTGATCAAACAATACTGAGTGGACACAGTCCCTCCATCTAACGCAGAGGGAAAACACACAGCCTGTAACAGACCAGAGAGATGGAGATTAGAGACTACTCCAAAAAACTCCTTTCTTCTACGATCCTTTAAAAAAAATATCTTCTGTCCCCGTTGAATAAGGAACTGCTCATTGGGATGGTCTCAAGGATATTTCTGGGATAGGTTTTATCTTTGTTATGCTCTGAATGATTGTAAAAAATCAATAGAGCAGCACAAGGATAAAAAAAAGACAAAGATAACAATGAAAGTAGATGAAACAAAGTTTTTACAGATGTCTTGATTCTTCTTGTTAGGAAAGAGCTACACTTGTGACTATGTTCCTGGATGAAACTTTTTTTGTTGGCTTTCGTGTTAGAAAACTCAGGAACAAAAGTAAGTCACCAAAACGCTACACTGCACGAGGACTGCTTCCATTATTAGGTCCAAATGTATTTGTACACAAGGTATGTTGTGGTTTATGAATCTACAGTGATTTGTTAGAAAGAGTTTTTAGACATTTGTTCAACTTTTTGTGTTACTTTCCACAATCTTTTTCCCTTTATGATGCAAAACAGGAATACGTATCTAATATCAAAACACTTGAATACTTCAATTTTGATGTTAGTTATGCTATATGCTATAATTATGTGGTATTTCTAATGAATACATTTTGCAATATTAAGGATCATTGCACAGTGATTTGCATGCAAAAACAAAGTCAAAGAACACAAACATGCAAACAACTCTTTCGCTGAAGCTTAAGAGCAAGACACCAGGCAAACAAATGAGCCACTACAAGCTCAAATCCTTTCATTACCTCTCATTGTGGAGAGGCAGGACAAGTGGCCCGCCAAGTGCTTTACTTGCTGTATATAAACCCTTAAATCCTTGTCCCACACCCAATGAAAGACCAGTACAATCTGTACGCAGCCCTGTTCCCATATGGGCCAGTCTGCAATGGGCCTCGTTCGCCTTTGTCCTGCGGCTCTCTGAGGGCCGAGCCCTGCATGCCCCAGCCTAGCTCCAGGCATTTATTAAATATGCACCTTCCAGTCCCTGTGAAGAAAGCTCCCAAGCAGCTAATCTCATCACAGACTGGGGACCCTCCACATATGTAAATCTACATCTGTTCCCCTTCAAAGAGGGAGATTCTCCAGGATTATCCTGCACACAGACCCTCTCAAGATCCCATATACACAAATAGACAAGCACATATATGCTAACACTAAACACACACATAAGAACCCATTTCTCCCACAAGGCCACTGCCAATCAAAAGTCCCCCCTCTGCCACATGTCGACACTCCCCAGACTCCAAACGTAGCCTCATCTCTGAATTAGCTTAATGAAAAGCAATGGCCAAGAAATTGCTCTTTGTGTCATTGCTTTGTATTTTTTTTGTGGCAATGACAAGGCCAGGCCTTACACTTCCCCCTCACCTCTAGGATATGGTTGGCGTTAAAAGCTGGGACAAGGCCAGGCTCAAAAACAGCAGCATCAGAGGCCCAGGGTGCTGGCACCATATGGAGACAAACACCATATAGCGCCCTGGGATATCATTATACATCTATGCAACACAGGATTAACTTGCTTCCTGGCTGGCAGCTGCCACAAGACAGTCTATGAGAAAGATAACTTCATCAAACATTGACTGTTAGTTGACAGGGGTTTGCAGATAGCTTTTACAAAAAGGGGGGGAGGGGGTAATGAAGGTGAACTCAAATTAGTTACGACTGATGTCTCGTAATATTTCTTGAATTTTGTTGGCTATTATATCAGATGTGTTTTTAAATATTCAATTTTATAATTGGTAGTTATGTAACTATATGAGCTGTCAACAATGACAAATAGTTCCCAGGATATATTGTAATACACATTGCACAGGGGCTGCAACTTTACAAGCATCTAAAGTTTTTTTGCACAACAGTACATGACCTGCATATAGGCTGATTCAAGCATAATGAAGCTGCAGAGAGTACATAATAGCTCAACACAAAAGCAGTGGTAGAACAGCAGCATACCTTATCATGAGCCCTGATGCACAAGAAATTGTGAAATTTAACAAGGTTAACAAGTTAAGCTGCCACTTCTATTATATTTGAAATTACTTATTGTCTCTGGCCTTGCATGGTTTTCCTGAGGGGTGTTGAAATAAGGAAGTCAATTCTGGCTTAAATTCTTCATTATTTGCATTGCAACTGCATCAGCAGTCAAAAATAATCAATCCATCATGGGTGTTTGCCTAACCCCAGGTGAAATACTCCTCATCATATCGGCACATCGGCCATTAACACCAGCATCCACTGACAGCCACGCTGACATTAGGTGCTTACATTACCATTGTCAGATGAATGCCTTAGTGTATCTGTTTCTGTGTTTTCTAGTTTATCTGAGTTGGTAGCATTTGTTAACTAACTTGAACATCTGCAAAGGCAAGAGTCTCAAGAATATTTTTTATTTTTTAATTTTTTTGATTAACTAATAAATTTATACAGTAGTGAATTTACATTTCTGAAAAAAAAAAACAGAACAGAACAGTGACTCATAATTTTGCCAGCAACAAATAGCATCTGCTCAAACTTACTTGTATAATATATATATATATATATATATATATATATATATATATATATATATATATATATATATACACACATATTTTTTATGAAAAAAAGTCCAAATCCAGTAAAAGAGCATCTGACCCGACTTAACAGCTACACAGAGAATAGTTGTTAAAACATGTTTGATAGATCCGATTTGCATGTTTAATTAAGCTATCAGCTCAGTACAACAGAGACACCAAACGTAAAGCCGCAGAGTCAACAGCCCCTGTAATAACATGTCCCTCTGGTCAGAAGGGCTGTGGAGAAGTGGAGGGAGGAGGAGACGAGGTAAGGCAACAAGGGCACAAGGATGCTGCAGCCGCTATTCGCTAATACACTGAAAGGGAAAACGCAAAGCTTTTCATTAACACCCTATGAAAGGCACATTCACACTCCAGCCCACTAATTAAGTCAGGCCTCACTCACTGGGGAGCACCAGTAAAGGGGAAAGACTGAGGGAGGAAGAGAAAAAGGAGAAAAGAGACAGAAAATGAGACGAAGAAGGAGCAGAGTGGCCAGGTCTAGAGCCTGAGATGTGAGACACATGCAGAGTAGGAGGAGGGAGGTACTGAGATAATATCTGAGCTTCTAATCAGGTTGATTTTCAAGTCACTCATTGCCAGTCCACTGCAAGCCTCATTAACTTGCCGCTGGCTGGCATCATTGTTCAGGCAGTATTTGAAATCCACCAAAGGAATGGAGATTTGCTTTAATCCAGGCCCATCAAAGGTAACACTGATGCCATAGTGAAGCTGTGCCTCTGGATTATTCCAAGCTTGAGGGGAGAGGGAAAAGAGAGCAAAAAAAAAGGGGAAACTGGAGAGAAAAAGATACCCACCCTCAAAATTTAAACATTTTCAATTCACAAGGTGACAGGTCTCAAAAGTCTCACCAGGACTGAAGATGACACTTTCAGGCAGCATTTGAATAATCTGGATGGTCTTGGTTACATAATTATGCCATGACAATTTGGGCACATATGTCAGAGTACAGTCTGGCAGCTAGTGTGTCAGTGTGAGGAAGCTTACAGGGCTGGGGATAAGCACCAAACTGCCCCTGCATTTCCTGCAATGTGTTCTGCTAGGTGCTGATTTGGGAATATTTGCAATTCAAAACAACGATTTGAAAAGAATATTTTCTTACCTCATGAATACAGTATTTGGTAGGCAAGGTTAGAACACTACACACTGCAAATGGCGGCAGACCATTTTCTGGTTAACTTACCCCAGATTTTGTCAAAAGGTGAGGATAATGACACAATAAAAGAGCAGAATTTGTATTCAGGTTGTGTTTTATTAAATCAAAAAGAAAACCAACCTCAAATCAATTAAGTCCAGTTTGATGTTGTTGAAACAGAAGTTTAGTACATTAGAGGAAATGAAAACAAAGAAACTATATCCCATTCAAAGTGCAAGGTGATATGACAGGTATGATGACATACATTCTGAAATACACTTTTATCACTTTCTAGTATTTCTAGCACATGCTTAAAAATGTAGTTGTTGATAAAAAAAAAAGAAAGTGTCTAAGTTCAGTATTAAAATATATATGGGCATCTCTATTCATGAGAATGGTTTCTCCAGTGGAGTTCCAAGACTAACTAAAAACGTTGATTTCGTTTGACCACTCTGGTGTTTCTAAAGGTGCTAAAATGCCCTTGTGCCCATATCTTATGTGCAGTGTCCAAATGCATTGCTTGGGCACAGGATGTGTATGTTAATTATTATAATACAAATTTTGCTTATAGTACGTTTTATAATAGTTCGACTTCCTGTGACCATGCCCTTGTAGCCAAAGCACAGTGATGGGCCTTCTCAGGGGACTTGAGGGTAAGGTGCAGGATAAGTAGGAGTGGCAAGGAGAGGCAGAGATTGTGGGTATGAGGCCCTAGGCTCACAGGGAGCCAGGTTAAGCCAGTTAAGGGCATTAGACCTCCGAGCTGATGAAAAGGGGTCCTACCAGATCAAATTGAAGTAAATCTAGCTTAAATCCACCCTACAAAGGGAGTTTAGACTTTGCCATTGTGTAGAGCAGAGTAAACAGGGGGTCCGTGCGTAAGCCTCTCTTCACAGGGGACAAAGGCTTGGAGTTGAGGAACTGATCTTACCCCAGTAGGCCAATGTTAGCACACAGATCACAGGGTTAGACACACTGAAATCTATCAGCTGCTACACAGACCTCTACGGTCACAACACAGCCATAAGCCTTAAACAAGCTATAAGTTCTCTACTGGCTCTGACACTCCAGCATGCCTCCCATGACTGCTCTCATTCTGCCCTGAAGACAGGAGTGACGAAAACTTTATGCTCACTTGCTGCATTTTGGACAGACATCTCAAAGGGCACTTTTCTCCCCTGCCAGCTGTTTCATGCATGCTGGCTTTTTTAGATCATAGGCTAAAAGGATTGTTATTGCATTCTATCTCTATGACAAGCAATAAATCGTGTTTTATCATCCTTTCCGTCAAATAAAAAGACCAATTTCTCCAGATGGCCACTGGGCACCTGTGCTTTGCAAGGGAAATAATAGTGGCTGGGAAAAATCACCCTTATTCACTTAAGACTTCCAGAAAGACAAGCACAATCATCCTGTTAATGGCTCTAATTGAGGGAATATCCGACCCATCACCCTTCAGCTGAAACAAACACAGTAAATGTGTTATCAATTAGAATCCATCAAGTTCTATGCCTACAAAAAGAAGAAAAACAAAGAGGAAAGAAACCTGGTTTATGAGCCTGTTCAATACAAAATACAAATACAAAAATAGTCTTGGTAGTTTGCATACAAGCGTGGTCTTTTCTGGGGTCAAAAAACATAAGCAGATATTTTTTTGTTATTTAAAGCACTGAAATTGGCTTACTGCTGACACACACATAAACACTGGCTACAAGCCTAGCAGTTGTTTATGAGTGACTGCGTAATTATTAGCCAAGGAAACTAAATGTGTTCAAACAACAGAAAAAGGCAAAAACAAAGGAGCCATTCAGGAACAGATTCACCTAAGGTGTTTTCACAGAGACGTCCGTTTTGTCAGCTGACATAATTACTGAAAGAAATGAAAGATAAACACCTCAGGCGACCAGGTGCCTTTCTGTTTTCCATGAGAATACTTACAACAAAGTGATTTTGTGTAGCCCAGTGCTGCCATACATTTTAAACATACGTTTCAAATATTTTAAATATTCTTTGTATTCTACAAATATATTCAATCAAACCAGACAACAAATATTACAGATTCTTCAGATAAATTTATATCTTGTGAAGTTTATTATTGTGTGTTTCTTCACAAATAAAATTAAAATTGACAAGGTGTTCTGCAAAGAGAACCAAGCATTTCATCCTGATACACCAAAGTTGCAGCTTCACAACATTAGATTCAGGTGGAACAGTTTGGAGTCCCGGTCCATGGCTGTGTAAGTACACTAGCACGAGCAAGTGTGCAGGCTCCAAATGAGCAAGAGGAGGGTAAAGGAGCCGTCAGGAAACAGGCTATAGGAGATGATAAATAATCCAGCTGAAGTCAGCCATAAGGAGAGTGTGCCTGTCAGTCCTCTTAGCCCAGAAGAGCCTGGGGTTATCATGACATGCCAGCACATTTGGTGTGTTTGACTGTTTCACCTCCTAATCGTGCCTCCACAGGGCGGCTTTTGCCTGGGAGACCTCCCATACCTCAATATCCTACAATCCCTCTTTCGGCAGGTGCACTTCCTCTGAGGAGTGGGACAGAACGATTGCACTGTTAAAGCTGTGTTTTACTAGTTTGTAAGCATGTTTGTATGTGTAATGCAGCATGTTTCTTTATATAAAATATATTCTTATGACAAATATGATCATTCAGGGATGAGACAGCAGTAACTATGTTTAATATTTATTTATATACTTGTTTGTTGCTTACTTCCTATCCTCAGTGCTGCACAACTGTTACTCTACACTTTATAAATCAGGTTTTGCAGTGAGTTTGTGGGACATAGCATTTAACTTGACACGGTTTCCTGGAAACTAGTTGATAATAGGTTTTGATTCTGGTTAATGTGCTTGTGTAAATGGTGGTGGTGATAAAATAGAGATAGTTTTTATTAGTTTTAACCAGTCACATGCGGAGCGTTTCTATATCCGATTTCTTATAATTTATTCTGTTATACTTATTGCAACAGTGTCACAACTATTTTCTTTCCCTGTGTAAGCATCTATTTTGGTGGCAGAGGGAGGCTGTTTGTATGTGGCCAGTGCTGGCCACATCTTCCTCTGTGGCTTGTTGTTAAGTGCATTTCTGAACGCACCCATTTATTTTGGTTTCTCATAAACTATATTTATCTTTTTCACTCTGACAAGTGGAACTTAAAAAGAAGAGTAAAGAGCAGACCCCAAACAGCTGTCTCTGTTTGGATTAGTTCCTATGTCTTTTACTGTTGAAGAGTGCTGTAGTGCTAATACAGTACAACATGTTCATTACTGATAAACAGCTTCAACATGGCATGCAATTGAGACTAAAATTATTGAGGTTGGCTTGTTGACTAAGACAAACTAAATGTAAAAAGGCCAATCCTCATTGTTCATTACCACAAGTAGTAAACAACATAGTACATTATTTGTAAAACATGAACATGTGCCATTCATTCTTACTTTTTTCTTCAATTTGAGTGTCAGTAAATCAGGACATGATAGAATTCACCTGATTTAGATTTGATGTATTTACTTTTAGCTTAGGCTCTTGCTTTTTAGGAAGAGACAAACTCCAATCCACTCACACAAACTTGCATCTTCTGCTAAATTTTTTGACATCTTTACTCTGAAGACAATTGCAGAGTCTGAGCAAATAAGTCACGGCTTGAAGTTAGAGGCTTAAATGATGCAAGAGGGTGGGCAGCTACTCTGGAGGATGAATCAGAATTTCTCAGTGCATGGGTATACACTCTAAATATGAATTATTAACTGGCTATCATATCTCCATAGTATGAAAATAAATCCAGGGGTGGGAGAAATAAGACGGGCCTGAGCCAGTGGACCTGAATATTGATGTGAAAGGAAGGTCCCAGAGGAGACACAGGTATTAAAAGGCCGCCAGGACGATCACTGGGATCTCGCACTGTACGAAGCTGATCCGGCCTTTTAACCTCTGACTGTGATTGTTAGTGCATGAACATCTCCAAAGACACGTTCAGTCCTGTTATATACCCTGATGAATTTAGTCTATTGACATAAATGTCAGGTCACACCAAAGGTAGAAATATGTAAACAAAAACACATAGCGTAAGTAGTGTTACACATTAATTTATATTATTAGAGTGGTGCAAAATACTGAAAAAAACAACAACAACAACGTAAATCAAATATGTAAAGCTTATTCTTGTAGTGGTGAAGAAATAAGATGCAGTAATTAAATGCATAGGGTCGACACTCAATAGTTTGATAGCACTCCTAAATACATGTCTGAACTTTTTATTTTAAGGAGTCTGTACTTTTGTAGAAGTGGTATCCGCTGCAAATCCTAAAAAGCGCTCCTCTGGTTCATGGGTGTGCATGTAATAGTGTCTTTGACCACAAGATGGGGTCTGTCTAAGAGCACTTCATCCTCCAACACATTCCTCTGTGGTTCTGGAACACAGATCTTTGGAGATGTGACAGATCGGAATGACATGGCAGCACAGTTTGCTTTGGCTGCATTATACTCCTAAATATACACACATTGACACAAAACTGGTTACTTGCTTTATTTACACATCCACCATATTAGGAGAACTAAATGTGTCAACTTACTGATGTAGACACTAGCTGTGTCTAAATTTGTAGATGTATACTCAACTATCACTGCCTATTTATTTGTATAAAGAATATTAGCCAAGAAAACTGTAGGGAGACATTTGGGAAACATAGGTTTGTCAAATTAAGTTTATAACATACAATAAAAAGCAAATCAATCAACAAAACACATATAAAAAACATGTTTTGATCTTGTAACATAAAAATACCAACAACCATTAATTCATCTTATCTGTTTGTTATCAAGTGTGTCTGTGTGCAACTGAGCTACTGTGTCAAAGTAATTTCCTGATCAATAAGGTTTATCTTAAGCAGACGTTATGTAAAAATCTAACATAACCCCTCAATACCTCATTGAAAGATATAAACCAGTTACAGATTATGTATACATGTTAAATTCTACTGCATTTTTTCTTCTTTTTCAAGTCAGCCTATGCTTAACTGCAAATAGTAAGAGGATAAAAGATCATTTTTTGACCGTTTGCTGCCCCTGTAATTTACTGTACATTTTAACATCTGAAAAAAGGATTTTATTGTGACTGCTTTTATGTCCACATAAAAAACACTTTTCCCTAAGCCTGTTAAGAGACTAGCCAACGGTATCCAGCAAGCTAAGTCCCACAGCGTCTCAACTAGACAACAAAGCTTTAAGTGTGCACCAGTGCTAGATGGCTCCACCATCACAGCAGCTGTTTGCTCCTCTCTCCACCCACTGCACTTGCTTTCATTCCTCCAGCACCACTCAAGCAAAATTAAGAAAGGAAGAAGGGGAAGACTTTTTAGAATTCACCTTTTATCTTGCACCCAGTATGTGGCAAGCAGAGATTGGAACGTAAAATGAGTAATATAGTCGGAGGGCAAATTAAAGATGAGAGCTGCGAGGGAAAACACACAAAAAGAAAGGAATAAAGTCCATATTTCTTTCCCTTCGCCAATATTTCATGTTCTCTGATCTAAGCAGGAAATATAAAAAGTCACTCCTGTGAGAGGTTCAGAAAGTGTGGAGGGATATAGCTTTCAATTTCAACTTTCCTGACTCTGAGCTTCAAAAGTGCCAACTCTCTGAACAAACCACAAATACAACTCAGTCCTGCTACACACATGATCAAATCTAAAAATATATTGGGACTGCTTGTCTTAAACATGTCTGGCCTGTTCGAAAATTAACCCCACAAACTTGTAAAAAGAACTTTTATAACATCTATAGGAGTTAGCTTTTTATGCTAGTTTCCGTCAGATTTTGTTGAATTCTGCTGCCTCTTTATCACCTGACAGTTGAAGGCTTGGTTTAGTTCTCTCCATTGGCCCATCACCCCGGGCAACCGATAAAAGGTGATGGGCCTTATTGACTTATCTGGCTTGATGGGCACACAGTGGCTAACAACACTGCATGAAATATCCTTGGAATGTTATTTCGAGTAGCAAAGCACAAAATCCTTTGACCACTAACATCTTAACACAGAAAACCATATAGCACTGCCTTTACGCACCCCCTCTGGCAAATGGGAGCAAAGCATGTCAGAAGATCATCATTCTTCCTTACATCAGTTCTTACTGATTTTCTTCCTCTTGTTCATCGGAGACCATATAAAACAAAAGAAGGTTTGCCTGTCAGAATGTAAACAAAACAGTAAAGGTGATACACTGTGATCTAACAAATACCCAGAACACCACAAGAACAGGTGAGACAAAGATGTATATTTGTTGAAGGTAACATCTGCTTGTAAAACAGTTCTAAGTTGTAAAAACTGACTGAAGTGACACTACTGTTTTGATGTGTATGATAAAGACATGGAGACATGCCGACTGTAATTCATTATCAATGGACAAAAAAGCTAAAGAAACTTTTTCTGTTGTGGGTGACAATGGGTCATGAAAGAAGGGAAGAGATGTACACCGTTGGAAAATTGCCAAGGTAATCGCATGGCTAACATTGAAAGATATACAAGACCCCTCAGAGGCACACGTTAGTAAACCCACTATTTCGATGAAACAGCCCCTATGTACCCCATAAATGAGGTGATTTTGTCAAATGGTTACTGACTGGCTATTTGTATTGTGTTAATCAAGAGCCAGAGGTGATAAGAGAGTGGTTTGTCCAACAGGTCTAGCATTTAGGCAGGTCACTAAGTAAATGGCTTTCTCTCAGTGTATGTCTAAGATGTACAGAACTCAAAATAATGCATCCAAAAGTTATACATAGTTTAACTTGTCGAGATTAGCTTAAATAAGCTTATGTCTTAATTTATAGATTGGCTTGATTGTGATGCAACAATATGAGAAGGCATTGTTGCTCCATCTGCTTAAGGAAAACAAAGCAACTGGCATAATTTTACCCACACTGATAGAAGACAGATGATAGGCATCCTATGTTATTTTAGCCAAAAACAGAACAATTATAATGTGGGTACTATCCTTTGGCTGTAAAGTAGTGTCTGTAATGATCTAGGACTTTACAGAGTATGGAGCGCAATGGGACAGAACCATGTTTATTATAAAGAATAGTGAAGAAACAGAATCAAGTAAAATGTATGTAAATAAGTAGAATTTGGTTGTTGTTACACATACAAGCGGCAAAATATGATCTTTTTCAACAGATAAAGTACTCCTTTTCAAGACAGTCTGATTGAGATGAACCTACTTGGGATAAACCTCTAACAAGCCGCCAGACCCAAGCCTCTCTGTGATAAGCTGTGAAGGGTATTCATTTGAGAGGAGTTTAACATCATTGTGTCTGATTGACTGGGCTCTCAACCACTGTGGGTTAAGGGGGCTCCTGGGGCTTGCCTGGTCAGACAGAATAGGAAGGAGAGGGAGAGAGCCCTTCAGTAAATAAGCCGTCCACAGAGAGTAGTGAAGAAGTCTAATGGAGCCTCATCACGGCCAGTCTGTCAGTCAGTCAGGTGAAACAAGGTCTAACAGGGTCCTAATGAAGACAGCTTTACACTGCAGGGTCTTGAGAGCTCCAACTAAAACTCTGACACACTTATTATCGGTCTTTCTGTATGAAGGATGAAAGTTGCTCAATAGTTAGTAACAGATGGGGAACTTTCAGGTGAAAGCAGCATTTTTTCTATTGAATCAGACAATAATTTGTCTTCATGAATGTTTAAAGTGTGTTCTGATACTTAAGATGCTCCATGGACATATAAAGTCTACAGCCTTAACATATTTGTCCAGTCTTAATAATAATATACCATAATGATAGTGTTTAACTGAGTCATTAAAAATGAATAAGAGCATTAAGATACAGAGTACTTTCTTTTCTACAATAATTTTCCAGTAATTGCAGTGTACCATAGCAGAAATATTAAACATAATTGCAACTCTGAATTTTTGATACTACATTCTAGAATGATAAAAAAAAAACTACTTTAATTTAAAAGTTGTTGGGGCTCTTAGTTCAGTCTTCACAAAAATGCAATGTTTTTAGTTTAGGGAGAGTAGTTTAAACTGAAAGTCCAATCATGTCATCTGTCCATCCCCACCCAGTGGCGTTGCCTCAGGACACTGCCTCTGGGTGGCCCCTCACCAGGTTTTGCCCCGCCATCTCTACGGTAAGTGCTCTGTCACGAGGGCTGCCAGGGGCTACAGCATATGCCACCAAATCCCTTGCGTATCCCCCATGGTAAACAGAACTAGGGCTAATGGAGCTACAGTTCTCTGTATGCACTGTATGGACGTGTGTTTGTCTGGATCTCACACTGACCTTCTGTGTCCAACTCCTGCACAAATGGCTTCACGGCCGGATGACGCTGCACTGTCTCACTCACATGTAGGGAATAAAGAGCAAGACAAACTGAAAGAGAAATGGTTAAAAGTAGTAAAGAAAGTGCTCACATTTCTCCTTGACCTTAGGGTGCACAGAGGATCCAGAAAAATCCCAACCACAAAAATCCATAAATTACTCAGTGTTTTTTTTTTTTTTTTTCTCTAAATGAAGCCAGAAAAGATTAAACTGGAAACACATTTCTACAAACACATGTACATCATAATGGGCATAATAGCTGTATGAGCTAAACTGTTCAAATGGCAGTGTTACAATCATACTATAAACAATAAGTCTTTCTTCCTAAAAAAGGCATATGTATCCATCTACTGTACAGACCACCAAATTGCTACTTCCCATAAGCCTTGTTATACAAACTTTTCCATGTTCTCATTTACCTGTGTTTACCATCAGTGGTGTGATAGCCCAGAATGCTGTATGGATCGACCATTTTGTCAAAATATTCTACAAGTACTTTGTTTCGTTTGTTTAATTTGGAATATAGGGACTGCATGAAGCCACTGTTACTGTACTTGTATATAAATTGTCATATAGAACATATACCCTGCACAAGTTTTCCTCATTGTTACAAAACAGTCATGTTTCTCAACACATTTCTCATTTTTATAGTGGAACTAGTAAAAGACTTTTAAATGTGCCTCACTTGTTCAGAAGGAGAGTGGAATGAGCGTATGTCTTTAAATCAGAGCAGTCCTAAGATTTGTCTGACCCTGTGTTATAACTGTGAGGATGTGGAGAATTAGTTTTGACATTGAACATTTATTTTTAGATTTGTGTTAGAGTACACCTGTATGAACCTATAATATCATCTCTAGTGGGTTCCTTCTGCTGTGTTGCAGTTAGCTCACAAGTCAACATGATATTTTAGGGTTACAGGAGTTTTACTAGTATCCATAAAAGATAACAAGGGGCATTTTTAATTGCAAAAGAGAGGCAATAATACAAGATAAATAATCTTTAAATGATATTCATACTGTTATTAGCCAGTGTTCATTCAGTAATTTGCTGCTCATGTTGTGGCATGATGATATATTTTTGCCAGTAATCGCTTCCATCAGATCATGTGTATTATGGACGATGCTATAAAATCTATAACACACTGGCATGCCAAAAGTCACTGGATATGTGCCTAGTCTAAATTAACTCTAATTCATCTTCTGCATCTGCTAGTAAACAACAACAGTAAACAATAGCACCTACAAAAGCATAATCAGTAGTAGTTGAAGAATATTGAACTAACTGTTCAGATTTGTACCCCTTGTCTGTTACCTTGGACAACACTGATTTTCTCTTTATATGTAGAGCAAACACACTCCACAATGTATTGTAAGTCAACACATGATGGATGCAATCATTTTAAATATCCAGGTCTTTTGAGATTGCATTCATGAAATACCTTGTTTTAATCATAGTACTGCAGGTTGTCTTGCTGTCCACATTACACATATCTAATATAGCTGTGGATACACTGCTTTGATGTATGTGTACATTTGCACAACAAGATAGAGCCTTGTTTATGGCTGTTTCAAAAAATGCCCAAAACATAAGGTCGTGTAAGAAATGTGAAATACCACAGAAAAGAGAAAAATAAGAGAGAAAAAAGTACAGAGAGGGAGTTAGAGAGTGGTGCCATGGGAGCATAGAGAGGCTGCAGCCATGCTATTGAGCGCCTCGAAAAGCACAGCCTCTGATTTCTTCCGTCTCCCCTGTTTTCTCTTTCAAGAGCACTTGAAAGCTCTTTGAGGTAGCGAGCAGGTGGGGAGTGTGTGTTAGGGTGAGCTGGGGCTGAGAGTGGGCAGGGGTGGTGCAGTACCTCCCCTCTTTCTCTGTATCTAACACACAGATGCTCAGAGGTCCAAAAGCCCAGTGGCCCACAGCTCCCGCCTAGTGTCTCAGGGGAACCTTCAGCTGGCCAAAGGTGGAAATTGGACAAGTGCGATTTAGTTTCTGGAATAAAGGCAAACCAAAAAGCTGCCCAAGGCCTGGGACACACTGGACAACAAGGATGCACAACTGGTGGATTGGACATTTGCTGTTGCTGCTCTCAGGGGAAAGAAAAAAAATCACAAAAATAATATATCATCCGAAAGCACACACTATGAGCACTTTGTTTTGGCCAAATATACACGCCGTGTGGTGGAGTGGAAACCATGTCTGATGAGCCCTTGATGTAGGCTTATAATACAATATATATTACTATATATTATACATTGTCTATACTATATATGTACAGTACATTTTTCTGTGTGGGGTTAAAATGTTGTCTTTGTGCTCCCAGATGAAGATCAGAACACACAGATAAAAATCATTTGGTTAATCTAAATAGCCTTTAGTCCAGGCGTCTCCAATCCTTTCTACTGGTCCGCATAGAAAATCTACATTTTAATGGATTTTGGACATTCGCGAGTGTCCCGGTGTTTTATTTTAAAAACTTCTGCCAGAAGCTCTTTACCACACTTGAGTGCACTTGACTAACTCACAGCTCTGTGTGCTGCCAATTTAGCCAACACATTAACGGGAGCAGAAATTAGCAAAAAAAAAAAAAAAAAAACAGTCATGTCTGAAGCATTTCTTTGTTAAAGCAGAACTTTAACATTTTAACCTTCATAAATAGTTTTATAAGTCCTTACGAAGGTGAAATGGTTTATAGCGGTGTGTATAAACCCATTTGTGAACCAACCAGCAGTGTTTACCCTGCAATTAACTGCTGATTGTGCAGGGTATTCAAACTGCCTCGTGCCCAAAGCATAGGCTCCTGCCCCCATAGCACGTAAATAAAAATAAAAAAGCCATAAAAATGAATAATAATATATAGAAAAGTTTATTTTTATTTGATTATATATATAAACAATTCTCATAATACTTTGCTTAGAATATTTTTTACTGTTTCTTTAAAAGCAGTGAGGCAGTGAAGCAAGAAACTGAATTGACGCAATCCAGACGTAGTTTTAACTCTGATATAATTGATTAAAACAGCAGAATCTTTTGAACATTGTGTCTACTGGGATTCACTTCAAACAGTATCAATTATAGAAATCAGCTCAGAGGAGTGAAGTCAATTCCCCATCAATAAAGTATTCAGCTGCAATTGCCAGGAGATTAGTGGAGAGATGAGCCAAGTCCAAACCCTGCAGACTACCTAAATCTACTGCGTGGTGGAGGCTGCAGTATATGTAGCTCTGCATGATCACACAGAAGGGCTTCCAACTCCTTATGGACATACAATAACAGATGCCTTTAACGCAGTAACGTGTGTTGACTGGGATGTGGAACAGACCAAAAAGTAAATTTAAACTATAGCATTTGTCTGTTGTAATTTACACACATTTACCCCAAGAAAATTAAAACCAGAGGCTTGAACATGTGAAGAATTCACAAGGGCATTTCCACAGTATCAGCGTTACACTGTATAGATCTATTGAGTGAGCCCATGCCATATCACTGACATTCTCAATCTTTACAGGCCCTTCTCCCTGAAAGCTTGTGTTGTGACACAATCATTACAAATTGATTGCAAAATAGCTAACAATCATGATTAAATCATTAAATTCTTGTCTACGCTTCAGAGAATGGGGTGAAAATTAACTTCCCACCAACCTCATTTTTTTCTGAACAAGAAATAATGATTTTCTGCCAGTCTAATTACAAAGCCAACATCTGATCAAGCCCACATCCAGAGGGGATTATCACATGCGCCAGTATTAGACCTCATTACCAGCCTGAGTGCAGAATTATTACATCTTGTAATTGGATGGTGAGATTTATATACAGATCAGGCCGGTTTCTGTAAGATTGTAATTACAGGCTTCGTTGCTTAGCTACTTATCACTCAGCAGTGGAGTGCATAAAATCTGTGCGTGGAAGTGCATTTCATTAACCTCTCACCCTGTCAGTGGGGCAACACTGCACCTTTCTTGTCTGTTTTAGGGACAACAACAGCGTTTACACATCAAATTATTTCACTTGCCCCACATCTGTTCAGATCAGCTTCAATGGACAGCTCAATAGACAAGAAATAAAGCATAATAGATTTATAGTGCTTGCTGAGACACTTGTTCCAATTACCTAAGTTAAGCATGTAATGTGTGCCCTCCAATTATTATAGGTGACTCATGAAGAACCATGCCTTAAATTAAGATCTCATCATGCCAAAAAAAGAAAAAGAATGCATCCAAATAGACTTATTGACTTTAACCATGTGTTCTCCTCCCTTTTCATTAAAATTTTTTTGAGACGGGCAGAATTAATAGGTTGGACTATTGTTAAATACCTTGCATTTTGTGGCACAAATCTGCCAGGTGTGGTTATGCAGAACCAGTGATTTGTGGTTCATCAGAGAAGCATGGACTGAGCCATCATTTCTCATCAGTACTCCTGCTCTTAAAACAAATAGGTCACTCACAGCAAAACAAATCACAATGTCAAGCTTGGGCACATTTTGCATTCAATACATTGAAAACTTGAGTGAAACTGAGAGAAATATTGAAGCAAAATAAATGAAAAATGACAGAAGAAAGAAAATGTGTGTCCAAACCAAAAGATGAAAAACATGACTCATTTGTTGTTTGCGATCCTGCAACTCAGCAAGTAAAGCCTTGAATCAAGTGTCAGGGTGTCACTGGTGGGGAAGAAAAGACAGCATCAGCACCTCTTTACAGTTAACACCCATACACTTAGGTTTGCATATCACAAGCCCTCCCTGTAGCAATCAATACAGGCCTACATTTTATGAGACAAGGAGTTAACTTGTTCAATTATGCCACAGACAGCTCTATTCTTTTGTAACAAGTAATCTAGGTAGTGAAATCAATACTGACAGACTCACGGCACGCTGGCTAATTTCATATTACCTCCAGCCAATGGCAGAGCCGCTCGTAATGGAGCTGTAGTTCCACTTCATTATAAGAAAGGAGGGGGGATCAATACTAGAAGAGCCACACATGCCCACATTACACACACAGGCAAAGAAGCCAAGCACACTTCTCCACACACAAGCACAAACACACACACAGGCAAAGAGGGCAACTCCTATTTCAGTGGCCCCAAGGGGCCACACAGAGCTGTCTGGTCGAAGGCAGATGGGGTTGGGGGGGTCAGAGGGTCATAGCCCCCCCCTCAAATAAATTACATTTTCAATCTTTACAAAACATGCACAGATACACACACACACACACACAGACACAGACACACTGACACATCTCCCATTTCCAACTGTCAAGGAATCAGAGGGGAAATCTCCTCACTTTTATTCACACATCTCTCTCGTAGTGGGAGAATGCACACATGCACACAATTAACACTCGACTTTTCCACTGCAAGGTCATAATTTAATTCAGGAGGGTGACTACTGAAAGAGAAACAAGCAAAAAGAAGAAAGAAAAAAAAGAGGAAAATAAGAGAGGATAACCTTCATGTATTTGACCTCTGCAGCTAATTACAAATTAAACTCCCTATCTTTTAGTTAAAAAAAAAAACTCTTCTTTTTGCCCATTATTGTTATCACTATGTAGGATTAGCTGGGGACTAAGGGGATGATGTTGTCTAAGCCGATGTCAACTGTACAATTACCCTACTCATCCATTCCTTTCCAGGAAAAATAAGACACTGTAGATTACGATAAGCCTTCTTCAGAATGAATGGGCAAGAAAAGCCTTTGACAATTACCGAGTACATGCGGCACAGGGTGGCAATTTCTCTTTGTAAACAAACTAAATACTCATAAGAGCTAAGGCTGACATTCCTGTTTTCATAACTTCAGATTATGCAGTTTGAATTTATTGCACTCATTAATAATCTTTACCAGGTTATGTTAGGAACACTATGACAGGAGGATCATTTAGCTTTGGAAAAGAGCCCCCACCAATAGACATCTTTATGAAAACACACAAGAAATGCAGAAGGCCCAATTGAAAGCATTTTAATCTAAAAATCTTTCAATAATTTTCTTTATAATTCATCTTTAATTATATTGTCACTATTGCCAATGATACAATGTCAATTTCACAGCAATACATTTTCAGTGGGATTTTTTTTTATGAGGTGGCAATCAACTGAAAATATTTTCAACGTACAATTAGGTAATACTAAGTTTATGATTTATTCAAATCTGCCTTTGTACATTTTACTTTTTCACTTATTTTTTCACTTACATTTATATTTTACATTAACACTTTCTCACACTGCCTAATTATTACCACAGTATTTAATTTAATACAGAGGGTTCTCAAAGGGCTACTAAAGTCAATTTTTAGCTATGGCCATTTCTAAATAGATTTTTCACGTTGATTTCTTCAGTAGTACAATATAATATACAGTATAATCTATATTGTAAATAATAGTAAATAAGTGTAAGTGAAACACAGTGTCTAAGAAGAGGATGAGGAGCAGAGACAAGCAGAGCAGCAGTTACTGAAGATTCCAACCACTACTCGCCCATTTTCATCTCCCATTATCTGATTAGCCTCCCATTTCTTCCCCATCAGTGCAGTGACCTGAATTTCAGAAGGATGGTGATGGTCATCCAGGGCAAGGTCTGGTGAAAGAGGCCAAACCATTTGGGTGTGGCATAACCATAAATCAGCAGCAGCGGGAGAGGAGCATGAGCAGGATTTAGAAAGATGTTGTGTTCAGCCAGCCCACTTGTGGACACTGATAAATTCACAAGCGCATTGCCAAGGCAAACTACTTCATTATACCATGGCCAAGTGGTCATTAATCTCCCTTGGAGGCCAGCATCTTGGGGGATCGCCCAACCAAAGAATTTATTCAGGCCTAAAGGTACTCAGTTCATTATCCATTCAATCTGTTCTATTTCCTTCTTTTCACGGTTTATATTCTGTGATTTCAACACCATCCCTTTTACATATACCAACTCAGGTCAATTCATGTCATGCAAATGTCAAGACCACAGACACATTGTAGCTCACCCGAAAAAAATATTGTCCTTTATTAAGTTCTTTATTTTGACTAGACAAAACATGAAAACTCTCAGTAAACTCTACCACATATAGTTTGATACGTTTGATATAGATTGATATATACAGGATATATACTGTATGTACCCATATGTAATATTTTTTATATATTTTCTTTTACATAAGATACTAACAGCCCCTTAATACTAATGTTTTATGTCTGGTTAGAAATGAGAACAAATCATGTGGCATTTGGTGTTTCTACAACACCATACAATCTATGAAAACTTGAAATGGCACCTGGAAATTATTGGCTGTATTTGTGCTCTAGTTTAGGGCACTGTTTTCATCTCCATTCATAGTCACTTTACATATTTTACTGTAATTGTTATAGCATGTAGATAACGTGTTGGGTTTAAATGAGCACACTGTGGCAAAAATGTTCAGTGTGTGAGTGCAGTTCTTGGAGTATGTATCGTTCCTCTTCTCATCTAATGTGTGCGCCAGTGTCACAACTGTCTTTCAGGTGAGACATACAGGAGACCTAGCACAGATTCCCAGAGGTAAACTTTAATTTTCTGGCTACTCTGGTGCTGTAAGGGTGTCATTACTGGGGGCAAGTGCTGCTAGCCCTACCAGCTATTGCTGGGTCAACATGCAGTGATTACTTATTAATGCTTATTCTACACACAGATAAAAAACAAATATGCCCATGGTCTTCTTACTGTGATCTAACACGGTGGAAAGAGTGGGGCAGATAAATAACCAAAACAATGAGTATTCCCAAGGTATATAGATTTTCAATAGTCACATTTTCAGACTTGCTAAAGTCATTTATTCAATACAGACAAATGTAAACATACATTCACATAGCTTCTTATACACTTTCTTTATTCTCAGGACTCATTTATATTACATCACAATTATTTCCTCTAATTTGTCACCCAGCTATCAGAGATCTTAACAAATACTGTATATGGGAGAGGACAGTTCACCTTTCTTTTGTACTGTAGATATTCATCAGCCAAGCTGTGTCCCCATGGACCCCCTTCACTTTAAACACTTAACGGGCTAAATAAATAATGGCGTCTTGTGCACTGTGTGTTTGTTAATGTTAACGGCAGCAGCCACTAGCCCGGGGTCCCACAGCAGCAGGAGTCCTTAAAGCGAATAATTTGCTTCCGTTCAGTCCGCCACACTGCAGCCATTCGCCTGGCAGATTATGGGCCTTTAAGCAGCAGCCAGGCCTGAAATGTGACTCTAGGGCTCATGGGTTGTTGGGGAGGAGGCAAAAACTCTTTAGAGAGGAACAGTGAAAGCTTTGGTTTTGCCAAAGAAAATGGAAATGTTCAAATAAGTAAGAGGGCAACATCAAGGTCTGACCAATAAATAGCTAAAACTATTTCTTCAGCAACAAGTATATTATGAGTCAACTTTGCCTCATTTCAGCTTTACAGGACTAGTTCATGTAAAATCTCTGAGGACGCCGTAGCAGACAACATGAGTTGATCTATTGTGGCATCTTCTGGCTGAGGAGGGGACCAAAACATCAAATCCCCCTGAAATGACATCTGAACATCAATACATGGTCCCTTCCCCTTCAATGTGACAGTAAAAGCTGTATTGATTTCTACCAAGATTAAAGATACTGCTGGGAGCAATTTAAACATACGAGCTGAAGTGTGCTAGTCTGATGGTGAGTGATGTCTTTCAGCATGTATAATGCTGTGCATTTACGTGGAGTGCACAGGAAACCTTACTAAAATTTATTGAGTATGAGACTTTTACTATTTAACTTATACAGTGCAACTCATTAAACTGTTTTGTACACACTCCGTTTATAACTTTTAATGTTACTGCTTGTGTTTTCAATAAGGCATTAAATCCATCTACAAGTAAATAACAGCTTGTGTTATTCTCCACATTTTGGGTTACTCCTTGCTTTGACCATCAGTCACTCTCATATTTACACTGCTGACGTGCAGATGCACACCAGCACCTACAGATGTGCAAAGATACAAGCAGGCACACTCGTTGAGCTGGTCAACATTTATCTTCCCCCAGCTGTGCAGTAGTGCTGAGGCCATGTATCCTGATGGCACTGATGATGCTTCATGCAGCCCTCAGGCCTCTGAAGGTTAACTCCCTGACCTCTGAGCTCTTCTCGATAAAGCTGCTCTGATAAATATGTCTCTTTACTGATACAGAGATACAGCACTGAACACTGAGCACTGAGTCTCGGAGAAGAGTGCTACCAGTCATTGATGTTTCATAATAGATGGAACACAACTTTGTACTGTGTGTAATCAGCTTCATAACCTTATAGGTCAGTGTGGAAACCCCTTTTACTTTATTTATTTGATTGATTAATAGTTTAAATTTATTGTCTAAGGGACAAGAACATGCGTGCACCAATATGATGCGACTGTTATGAAGTAAACAGGAAGAGAAAAGCCCTCACTCTGCATAATGGAGTCCATTGCTAGGTTAACCTTTTATATATATATATATATATATATATATATATATATATATATATATATATATATATATATATATATATATATATATATATATATATATGAGTTGTTTTCAATGTGTTGCTGAACAGATCTTTGCTTTTGTCGCTCTTTATCGCCATGTTGGTTAAATGGAACAGCCGCTTAAGTGTGGTCACGTCTCCAGTTCCGTTCTAGCGCTCACACTAGATGCGTGCCAAGCCCAACCAAACCGTGCTCTGGGGTACCTCTTCCAACCAGGCCAGGGACGGCTAAACAAACTGCGCCCGAGCGCAGCACAGACCATTCACACTAGTCAAACGAATCGTGCCTTAGGGGTCAAATGCGCTCTGGCACGGTTGAAATAGCCTAGTGTGAGTAAGCCCTAAGAAAACAATTTAGGCGGGGTGTTTGTAACATTAGTAACTCTTGTGCTCAGTTACTCATATTTATGAAGTTTTCTATAACACATTTATGGCATCAACATGGATTGTAGTGTTTATCGGGCGGCAGTAGCTTAGTTGGTAGAGCAGGTGTCTTTCAACCCAAAGGTTGTTGGTTCGATTCCCGCTCTCCCCACAGTTCAACTGTTGTTGTGTCCTTGGGCAAGACACTTAACCCACCTTGCCTCCAGTGGCTGTAATACTGGTAATTACTGTAGAACAATGTAAGTTGCTTTGGATAAAAGCGTCAGCTAAATGAATAAATGTAAATGTATCTTGGTTCTAAACCCTGCACAACTAGTCCACTAACTTAGCAAGTCTTAAACTTCTGTTATTAAACCTTCTGTGTTACTTATGTATCTCACATTATAAAATGATGCTACATTTAGAGAGTTATAAAAAACGTGGTTTTGGTCTTTGGAACTTTCCAGACCTTAATTTGAAAATGAAAGAAGATAGGAAAAGATAAAAGTCACCAGCAGGACCCACTTGAAAAAGAGGATTGTATTCCAAATGGGACAAATAAAGGTTAGATTGAAAAGAAGATAAAAATAAAATGTAAATTATTGAAAGACATGGAAATTTTTTTATTTTTATTTTTTTTTTATTTAACTTTTATTTATCCAGGTAAACCATTGAGAGCCAATTCTCATTTACAATGGTAACCTGGGCAAGAGACAGCAGCATGGTAAACACAACATCTAAAACATACAGTCAAAAAACAAGATATACATAATATATCCATTCACACTAAAAGCTGTATTGTTCAGTTTTGCCGAACAATCAAAGCTCAGGTGAGACCTAAACACAAGTGCACTTGAACTTGGCTAAATGTTGCTCTTGAACATGTGATAGGTGCTGGAGAGAAAAACAAGCCATTAAAGTGGGTGCAAGTAAACAAAATAGGACTGGAGCAGGAACAAGCAACCCTGACGTGTTTAGGGGGGTTGTCTTTGAAGTGGCTCGAAGTATTCCCCTGACACCCTGAGATATTTATTTGAATAATGTGTAGATTCACAGCCGAGTGAGCAGAGATCTGTTAGGTGGGTGGGAAGATGACAGGATTTAATTTCCAACTCTACTGAGAGGAGTGAGGGAAGGGGAAAGAGGAAAGAGAGACAAGGGAATAGGAAGTGGGTTAAAAAGCGAGATATGAGATCAGTAAGGCAGATGGAGGTGTATCGGATTCCCTAAAAACATTTTGACATTTTAAACCTAAGGCAGTTTGCAGGCAGTAAATAAAGGGGAGGAAATCAATAGCAGTCAGTGATAAGGGGAAAAAGCAGCTAAATATGAAATACAGCCTAACAAAATGGTATGGATTTCCAATGGGGCCACGTGACACAAGCTGCTTTGAAATGCAAAATAGTAACTTATGCACATTGTCCTTCTCGGGCCCAGCAACCTATTGATCTGCTAAAACAAATTCTATTGATCATTGAATATTTAATGGTGATAATTAAATCTCTTATGGAGGTACTTACAACCCATTTCCCATTTTCATCATCTTACTCATGAGACGTACCTTTGACTCTCCTCTGCTCCGGAATGGATTTGTGAAGAGCATCAGAGATCAGAATTCTGAATAGGATAGAGAGTAAAGAAAGGAGTTTGGTAAGAGTAGAATGTCTTCTTTTATATGATATAAATATACATATATCTGTCACAAAAAAAAGCTCTGAGAATGCATAACATTTCTAGGGTGAGAACAGTGAAATTCCCACTCCATTACCACCAAGGTTGGAAATGCTGACCGTCATTATCAGAAGTGCATTTGGCCATGGATGCAGTGCAGTGAAGATAGTATTGCCAGGAAACTGTTCCTTACACTTACTGTAGCAATTTGTTAAAGAACATTCTGCAGAACACATTTCATTACACAGCTTCCTGTATCTTGGATTGTTTTCCCAGCAAATATAATACTTTGTCTTACTCTTACCGCTTAAATGGGGCCACTTTTTTCCTTTTACCATCAACCTCAACATGTCCTTATCCTAATGAGGCAAAAGTATAAAGGATGAAAAAATCTCCCTAATCGACTGACATAATTTATGACATTAAAAGACAGGCAAACAGGAATAGGTTACTGTCAGGTAAGTATTAGAGGGCACCTCTCACTGCATGGCCCAGTGTTAAACAAACTGCCAATCAATAGCCCTTTTATTAGTGACCACAATCAATGTAGTGGTGACTGAGTGAACCAATTAACACTATCGACCGATGGAAGAGGAAGGATGGGTGAGCAAAGAAAACATGGGATACCATAGAAGAGCACTCGTATCTTCTCATTAGGCCTTGTTTTCTTTTTTCTTTTTTATCTGTAGGGAGGGGGTGGTGTGTGGAGTGAGAAGTCCAGATTCCCACCAAGAGAAAGGTCTCAGGGATCTGCGGCTGAGGACATCCTGACACAAAGCAGAGGTTTCCTATATCTCCCAGGAGGAAGTGTTTATGGAGATGTGGAGTGCTGCTGGTGGGGTTCAGGGGAAGCTCCTGCCCACAGCATAACCCTCCCCACTCTGTGCACATCATCTACGGGTGCACTGGGTGAGCCGCACTGGGAACGCAGTACAGCTTGTCTTCTCACCAATGCCTCTGAATAGTAATGAAGTTACAGGGCTGTGAGGTCTCTGCACAGTCATCTTCAGTTCGCTCTCTCCAACCTCCATGGTGACCTCCATGTGTAGCGTATGTGAGGTCTGTGGTCTATGTGTCAGTGGTGAAAAAAATGCTCAAAGCCATTTAACACAACGACTACTTACTTTCTATTGATACAGAAAATCGGAAAATGTATCCAGTATTGCATTTTCTTTTTATATGGGCACCATTTAAACATTACTTTCCATTTTGCAAACCCCTTAAAGAATATATCTTGTCATGTGTGAAAACATTTTTACAAACATCTAATCATGCCACATTTTGTGTGTTTTTTTTTCATTTAATGTTTTTTTTTTTTTTTTAACAGTACATAAAAACCAGAAGAATCAAAATGACACATAATGGAATTTCTGTATAAAATGTTTGGTTAAAATTCGAGGAAAAAGAAAAAAAGAATTCTTCAAGTCAATATATATTTAGATTCAACTCAGCCAGCATTTCCATAAGGGTTATATTTGGGCTCAAATATAAGATCCCCACCCGGGTTAACCCGTATATGTTTTGTTCAAGTTCAGTAATTGTTGATCAGAGACTGTGAGTGACATCATTAGGAAGGAGAAAGGGAAGGATTCTTTATTTTGATTTAAATTACAATTTATTATATTCCCAGACTGTACATTCTTTTAAGGAAACATTTTACCTTTCTTCTCCTTGTTGATGTCATTCACAGTAACAGTTAAATGTAAAAAAAAAAAAACCTGGCATAGTTCCGGTTTACTTCTGGGTTCCTTCTGAACCCAATTGAAGCAAATATAGGCTGACACAGGTGGGGCCACCGTGGAAACTGTGGACAAACCCACGTGGGACCCATGTTTGAGTCCACGTGGAAATGCTGGATGGGAAGAGAATGTTTTAGTTGTGGTGGTAGAAACCTTTCCTTGTGACTTAAGCAAATTTGGTAAAACACACATGTCACACATGGTAGTGATCTATCCTACACTGGTTTAGTTTCTGTGAAATTCATTCATTATTCCTGTATGTCACTTCATGTGGTCCTTTTGGAGATGTAATCACCATGGGCTGGATGGAAAACAGAACTGATAACACACCAAAATCTGAATGCCATTACTTTAATTATTGTAAATTCAAGAGAATCACAACTTCAGCAACAAAGGGATTTAAATGCTTGAGTATTTGTGTTTGGGTGTTCTGTTCCCAAAGAGAAATGGGTCAAGAGGACATCTGTTTCATGTCATGTGCTGGTCTAGCACTTGGCTCAGGGGTTATCGAGCTGGCTCTATCAGCGTGTAGTTGGAACATGGATCTCCGCTTCCTGAAGGAAAGCCTAGGAACCAGGGTGACGACATCTCGAGAGGGTGCTACACTTTGACAGAGATGTGAGCGGACAATGGCGGAAGGAAGAGGATGTGGACAGGGATGAGCAGAGGGGTAGACTACAGCAAAAATGACAATGTGTGTGAAGTGATAAGCCCCCAGCAAGTACACACAGAGCCTGGGGGGTAGACTGGGGGCTACAACTCTTCAGCATCACTGCTTAGGCTTATACTGTCCCTCACCAAAAGTATGCTACTTTATAGTCTCAAGACTCTTTGGAACCACAGTTTACTGGCCATTCTTTGCTTGAATGGACGTACAATGACACATAAACCCAAAGACAAAAAAGTACTCTAAAGTACTCTAGATAAGTTAATAAATTATCTGTGATTACAAAGAATATGTAAACATTAAGAGATGCCCTTGCTACAACCAACTTTAATATTTATATACAACAAATATACATCGTAATCATTCTGTTGTGACACATGCACACCTTCCTTAGCTTGTCTCCCCTTTTAACAGAAAGATCACTGTATATTTAATTTGAGCACTTCGGGGTGACACTGTCTATACTGCTTCAAAAAACTGCTTCACAGCCCCCTCAGACACTGCCTGTGCTGATTTGTTTTCTTACTCGCTATGTAAACATGACACTTGTTGAAGGACTCCCTTTCACCATATATTTACAGGAATGCCACTATGGGAACCTTTCCCCCTTTGACCCTGTTCTCTCCATATTTTACCTTTTATTACTAGAAGAGTTCTACAAATGATATGTCTCAACATCAAATTGAAAAACATCTTGTAGTGTTTCAAGGAGATCTGATCGGGCTTACTGGAGTTCTTAAAAGTAAGCCTGACAATCTGCAAATCAGAAATTAGACTTAACAAGATGAAGTTCAAACAAAGTGTATGTCTCTTTTTCCTGTAATCTGATGATGTAGTGGCTTGCAGGCCAAGGTCATGGTTCACTCAGTAAGCATGTACTAAGGGTGTTTACATTAAGCACTAAATAGACAGACCTGGGTATATGCTTTCACCTTTGCTGCAGTTAACTGGACCTTGATGTTGGCAACCATGTAACATCTGCTTTTCAGTTCCGTTGAGCAACCCCCTTCTTTTCTTATCTTTTTTTTTTTTTTTTTTTTTGAAGAAGAAGAAGAAACAAAGTAAGTTTATGAAATCAAGTGTCATACTTTTGGATACTGTATCCATACAAAATATATATATATATATTAGATTACAGTGTAACATTTTAGGAAGTACGTTAGAGTGCATGACTCTAAAACTACTCATCACTGCTTGAAGATAGATATAAATCTATGTCTATGGGCAACAAAAATATTCATTATTTTGCAGACTGAATCTAAGGACAAAGACTCATGTTAAAGTATATTTCAGCTGCATCTGGATCTTGTTTGGAGTCGACCATGAAGAGACCTCCACTAGCTGAGCAACAAATGAGGAACAGAGGGCCCAAACCATTGAAGTGTCATTGTTAGAATTTAGATTTCCATCCTATTTGGCTCTTATCAAGACTCTGGACAGAGGTCTGTGAAGCCTAAACATATGTAAGAAGCTAAACTATTGCACACATTATCTGGTCAGGAAATAAATCAGTGAATCATTTCTACCATAACTATAGATATCAAATGATGACTTTCAATTGGCCACAGGCTATACTTTCAAGGATAGCAGCAAACAATTACCTACGTAAATATACCTGTAAGTGGGTCTGTCTTATAATGGGGGATAATGTTTTCTGCTTTGTAATAAAAGGCTAATTCACCACAGTAAATAGCTTTAGCCACTCTTCTGGTGATTCCTTGACATATAAAAGAAAAATCGAAGTGGCTATAGAAGGAAACAGAAACATTTCCTTCTTTTGAGATGGATCTCTGAACCTTCAATTGAACTTTTGCATGTGTTAAACACAGTGGTGATGTTATCAAAACTGACACTACCATGCTAAAAGAAAGAGAAAACATATCTGCATTCTTCATTATGGTACAACCACATGACACACACGTGCGCCCAAGCACAAATATACACAGACAATCACACAAGCCACTATAGTTCATTGTTTAAACCTCCTGCCAAAAAACAAGGAAAAAAAATCCCAAACATTTTTTTTTTTTCCAGTTTTTAAAGAACAAATTTAACAGTCAGCTCAGCGAGGATTATTTCACCACGCTTGGCTCCCCTAAACTTCCCCTCAGTAATCCACCCAAAAAACTCTGGGTGACGCTTTCACAACAATTTATGCAAACAAACATCAAGCAAAGCTATTTGTATTGGCAGTGCTTTTCAGTAAACCAGACTGAACCAGGACCAGATGGGGCTGGGCCTCTGTCTGTGGTAGAACACTATAAGCAGTTCAGCCAGCACACTGTCATCTGCAGAGAAAAGTGCTTCAAAACAACTTCCCATCACATAACCCCCATTTCAAATTTGAACAATTTTCAAATAACATGATTTGTATTAGCATTTAATGATGTATATTTTTTAATCTAATACATTATATAGGCTCTAATCTAATTAAAATGACATTTTATCTCAAGAAAAATTGATCTTGGCCTACTCATCCTTTAACACCATAAAGAGTTGTTTGAATTGATTAAATTAAATGTTGCTAACCATTTGTGCATTGTCCAAAGCATGCAGCAACCATTTGCGTAATATATACATGAGAGGGAGAGAAACAGATACATAGCATGACCTCTCTGGTGTTGACAGCGGTGGCTGTGCTGTGGCCAGTAATTGGGATGACAGTAATGGGAACTGTCTTTCTGCCTCTGTGAGTCCCAGAGATGGCCCATAATGCTGTATGGGTGTAGCAGTCACATTTAGAAGGAAACCATGTATCTGCAATTTTCTTCCATCTTCCCTGTGAACACTGACATGATCATTTATGAGTTGGGGGAATTTCATGACCATTGGGCCTTTTGAAACTTGGTTGACAGCCAATGTGCAATTTATAGAATACATCTTTGTGAATGAGAAAATTAGCCCGCTATTCATCATTCTAAAAGAATTCATTTTGTGCTTGTATTCTTGTATTTACTTGACAGCAGTGTTCAGCTGGCCCTCTGCTTTGAAAGAAACCTTAGTTTGAAGTCTGCATCTTTCTTGGCAAAGACCACACAAATACAAACAAGGCATGTGTAGTCACCACATACAGTCTCACTTGTGGGCAACTGCTAACATACATTTGACTGTGAATGTGTATGTAAATGCACAGGGGTGTGTATGCTAATACACAAAGGTGCATGGATGTCACCAAAAGGGATTTGACACACCCAATGTAGATACACAGCGCTTGACAACAAAACACACAAGAGCCTAAGGCTTGGTGATAAAAGAATGTAAGATGGAGCCACATATCAACACAGAACCTGCTAGAATTCACACAGATGTGCCCTGGGGAGAAAATATATGTATATTCCTTCCACTTGTTTGACATATTTCTATTTCTCTCTCACACACACAAGAAGCCGGGCAAGGTAGACTCTCCAATAAGCAGTTATTTCCCAGAGTCACTGCTAGTTCTCTCCTTCCGTGCGATTGTGTGTGTGACAAGCTACAAATCCCTGACACCACCACTGATGATAGCATTACAGTGGAGCCTCAAGGGGACTCTAGCAGCAAGCACACACAAACAACACATACGCTTCTTTCTGTCTCTTGTCTCTCTCTTTGTCTATCTCAGCCTCTCCCAGGAGCCCCAGGGGCATCTGGGATACATGGTGGTTCCCAACACAAAAGTTAAACATCTGACTGGAATCAATCAAAGTAACTTGGATACTAATAACAACCGAATGCATTTGCAGTGAGCTTTGTCTATTACTGGACTCAAATAATGTCTCCAAAATATCTCCTTTGCAGTAATTTAAGTTCTTTCAGGAACCTTCTATTGGTTAAAAGATTAAAAACTATAGGTGCTAATAAATTATTAATAAGGAATTACTGGAGATTTTTTTTGTTATTCCAAGAAAGTATTCAGTGGAAACTATGCAGGGTCATCACTAGTTTCTTTCCAGATTTCACTGAGCCAACCCTCTTGACATCACCCTTGTCATGTCCCTCTTCTACTCTCTGATGAAGCTTTAATGACTCCTTCAGTCTGTTGTAATTATGAAGGAGCCCTGGAGATGTTTGTTTTGGCAATATAGACTACTGCCCTGACCATATCAGCCATTGCTCTATTATATCTCATTACAATATTTATTACTTTTCTTTCCATTTTGGATGATTTAGCAGTACTAATAATGTTCCTTGTGAGGGGACTTTGTGTGTGTGTATATGCATCTAATAATTCCACATTCCACAAATGCCTTGAATTTATTGGCATATACCAATTTAGTTTTAATGAGATTGCACACCTTCAGGTAGGTGCAGCTTCATCCTCTGCTCAACTCAGGCATCTCCCTCCATTTCTCTGTCTATCTGCCCTTCTTATTACCATTTCTTGCAGCCCCTTCATTGGCATCACCAACCCCCATCTGATGAAAAACCAGAAAGGCTTTGTGTGGTTCATTAAGCCAGCATAGGAAATGTATTAAGTAGAGAATAGGGCTGGGAGCTATTGAGTGTTGACTTAACCTTTCTGCATTTTCTCACCCAGTGATGCTTTTAATTGAAGATGCATACATGACGTAGACTTATTAGTAACCATACACTGTGAATAGGTTGGAGAATGAATACCTACTTTTTTTTAAAACAATAAAATGATAACCAAAGAATATGGGGGTGTTTTGGTCTGATAGTATTAAAATAATTGTTCCTGCCTTTTTAGACATATCACAAACAAGAAGGGGAGGACATTGTGGTCAGTCCACCATTACAATTAGAACTCATTCAGACTGATTCAGTAATATCCACACTCACTGCTGGCCTTACATTATAGATGAGTCTGCATGCCGGACAGCACGTGGGCCTTCATGCATGCCCTTGTAGAAATGCAACTAACACAGACATGCACTTACATTTAGCTTGTTTGAGTGTTCCCAGAAGTGTATATGCATATTCTGTATTCAAAGCAGGTAGAATATGTTTCGATTATGCACCTTATATCAAACATCCTGGTAAGGTGGGTAAATGTGTTCCTAACACGTGCCATTCTGGAACTTTTTTTTCTGTCTGAAGGTTGTCTTGTCAGAAACCAAAGACATGTTTGTGTGAGTTGTTTTTATCCTTGGAGGTTTTAAAAATGGCAGACCCGAGACCATGACCACTCAGACCACTCTTATCTCTGGGAACTCTCCGCTGAGGGGAGAAAAGATCTGCCACGCGTGGCTCTTTAGCGCCCCTCGGAGAGAGCGTCAGTAATCGCACACATGTCTCTGGAGTTCAGAAAGAAACAAGACGCACAACTACAGGGCACTGGAAGATCTGGCTCCAAATTTTAACCTATACAACCTCAGACATCTCTCAGAGTGGGAAATGATACGACTGGATACAAGCTATTGCACAAAGAAGGGGAGGACAACCCATTTCCTATCCCTACTGAGGAGAGGTCCCGCTTTTTATGCTAATATGGGAAAGTCAGCAGTTATAGTGGGGCTGTTGATCTAATAAGGCTTAAAAAAATTCCGCCTTATTTAATCGTGGGCCATCATCGTTTTTAGCTACTTTTCAGGCGAGCATCATTCAATTAAAATGCTCTTCTCGTCGCCCCCAAAATTTATTATATTATACTGATAGATCACACGACTGGGGATCTGTGTATTCTTACCACATCGCTCTCCGGATTTCACCTCTGAGGCATATTTTTACTCTGTTAGTCGTTGGTTAAACAAGGGCATGTATCCATTTGTTAATTGATACAATTACGCATTAGGCGTAATGGTCACGTAGGTCTCCAGACGCTCATCAATCACTGGTCTATTGACCTGCCAAAAAGCTTTCCTGCTGGGACTGCCCCTCTCTCTAATAGAAAAGGATAGAAACATCATCGACATTAACTCCGGGCTCGGACCTCTGGCCACAGTGCTAGGGGGCAAACATCGGCGAGATTCAAAGTGAGAAATGCAGAGCGCACGGCAACAGTATCAATCTGTTTCAATGTTTTTACAAGGGATTACTGTAGAACAATTCTCACGTGTTTGACTTGTCTGAAGCCCCCATGTGCTGGCATATACATTAAAAAGTATCCAAAACAGTAGCGCACAAGAATAGCCTGGCTGTTATTGCACTATATCTGTTACAAGAGAAAACAGTATGTACAGCGCACCTTAAGAAAAGCCTGGGCTGGACGTGATTGGCAAAGACATTATTCTATCCCTGGTACCCAGGCGTTTCGGGATTACAGTGACGTCACGCTGATACCCTTGCATGGATGAATGCTAAAGAACTATAGAGCCACAAATAATAGCACAAGCAGAGTCTATATCTTGCAAGTCTTACATTATCCTTTAAGCCTCCTTCAGCCAACACAACAACATTTTTGGTTGGGGGTGCATCGCTTAATGACGCTTAATTTCAGTTCTTATCGGGTCCTTTGGGGGGATTATTCATTCATATAAAACAATCTGCAGCTGGTGCCAGCCTAAAGTCTCCCTCCTATGAGTGAAGTCATCTATTATTGAGTGAAAGGCCGTGCGTGGAAATGTGTGTAAGACGCTGGATTTGAAGTAGAATTGGTTGCAATCGATCAAGGGTGAAGAATATTGCTGATGGGAACAAAAGACGCAGCTATGTCTTTCTCACAATTTGGATATCCTTACAATGCAACGTCCCAGGTAAGATTCTCGTTTTAAATTAAATGCTACTTTTTATAACTATTTTTTTTGTTATTAGACTACTGAGAGCATATTTATACAACAGGACAAAATGTCACGACTGACTTCTATCTGAGATTATTGACAGCTATTTTCTCTTGACGCTTTTGTTGTTGGACCAAATATCAATATGCGCACACACAGCGACGTGTCCAATTACACTGAATTATGAATGAACTCACGTGTTTTTTCTGATGACAATAGAGATGAATGTCACCTATCTCACACAGCGTAAGATGTTAGTGGGCTGCCACGCACGAGTCCACAACTCTATCTAACACATTTACAATGCCACGTGCGAGTGGAAGTAAACAGAAGTTGAAAAGTTGAGAAAAGTGGTTGATGTATGTTAGAATTCAATTGTATCATAGCACAAGTGTCAAAAGAGGGAAAAAAAAGAAGGATTGACAAAAGTTACCCCTAATGACAAAGTTG
The DNA here is from genome assembly GCA_024349245.1 of Neodontobutis hainanensis. NCBI lineage: Eukaryota > Metazoa > Chordata > Actinopteri > Gobiiformes > Odontobutidae > Neodontobutis > Neodontobutis hainanensis. The sequence continues at coordinate 9,761,287 of JALDNG010000002.1, read as the reverse complement.
TACCAACTTTTGTTTATCAAGTTTTCTTAATATTCTTGTTCTAAACTGTAGGTGATTTTGGAGTATTATTCGTTAAATGAATGATCATAAAGGAAAATACAGTACAATACAAGTGTATTCTAGAAAATAAATCAGACAGTCATATTGTAGTTGTTTTACGCCAGACTTTATTAAATCGTCTACTGGAAATAACATGTTTTTCTCGTTTTAAGAAATATTTGAAAAGTCACTCACCTGAGCAGGGCAACACATCAGATTATACTCTTTAAAATACCTGCACATTCATGAGTTGTTCTGTTTAAAACCAAGCCCAAACAAGAAAAAAGACATTTAGAATAACCTGTTTTTGTTATAAAAACGTTTAAAACGTAAACCTTCCTGCAGTGCACCTCAAATGACTTTACACACGTAGAGCATCCCAAACCAGGCTGAAATAGGTAGTGACTGTATCCATGGTTCTCTTCATGCAGTTTTTCGTGTCGGCAAACCCCAGTACGACTTGCTGCGATTCGATTTCCAGGTCTGTCTCTGACGGGACAGGCGCACCCCAAACCGCTGCTGCCGCTTCGGCCGCTGCTGCTGCCGCCGCGTCCTTCTGCTGCCCCTCCTACGAGAACCGGCTCCTGGCAAGCAGTCGCACGGAGCTTAACACGGCACTGGGCGTCTACAGCTCCCCATACGCAGCTGCCGCAGCCGCCAGCCAGAACTATGCCAACTACTTCCCCTACAGCACCGACCCGTCCGCAATCTACTCCTCTCTGGTGGGTGCACAGTGTACTCGTTCCGTGGGAAATAGAGGAGGGGGGCCATACAGATTGATCAAATACGTTTCTACAAGAAAATGTATATGATTGGTTTTAATAAATACACTACAAAAAAATAAAATTCATACGTAATAATAAGTTAAATGTGTTGAAGAATAACCACCAAAGCAAAAGGCAAATTTTTGTACCATTTTAATATCTTTAAATGTATTACATTTTCAAATATTGTTTAAAAAATGTTAAATACATGACAATGTTCATTTTCAAACTTTATTTGTCTTAATTTTTGTTTGTGCATTCACTTAAAAAAACAATTTCTCATGTAGTGTCTGTAGGTATTTATTTATATGAAGGATCCATTTGAAGGAAATATTTCCAATAAATCATAATTCATTTAGGCAACATGACAAAAGCTGACAAAGTTTTAGTAAAAATACAATTAAGTTACAGCTTCTTCAAAGTATTGAAAGTCTATAACAACTTCCTTTTCTCTGTGCAGAATCCACAGTACGACATTAAGGATAGCACAGGCACTTTACACTCTGGCATCGCTCAGACGGCTGCATATTATCCTTATGACCACTCTCTGGGACAGTATCAGTACGACAGGTAAGGGTTGCAATCACTTTTGTCGACTTAATGTGCTTTGACTTAAGTTAATGTACCAAAAACTATTCTTATACTTAAAAGCAGCCATTCGCTGTGGGATACGTCCCATTCAGATCAAAGGTCATGTTGTAACTCCATCCTGATACCTGCACAGAGCAGAACAGTAGGGAGTGTAGAATGCCGGCACTTTATGTTATCCTTCACTAACAGAGCTAATGACTTCTGTGTGTGTGTATGTATCCTTCAGGTACGGGACAGTCGATTTTAACGGGACAGCCAGGAGAAAGAACGCAACTCGTGAAACCACCAGCACTTTGAAAACATGGCTTTACGAGCACCGCAAGAACCCCTATCCCACCAAGGGGGAGAAGATCATGCTGGCCATCATTACCAAAATGACTCTTACCCAAGTGTCTACCTGGTTTGCCAACGCCAGGAGGAGACTCAAGAAAGAAAACAAGATGACGTGGTCCCCAAAGAATAAGGCAGGGGATGATAGAAAGGACGACCTCAATAAGAACGACCAAGACTGTGTAACCAAAGGTAACTGACAGTATGGCTACAGTTTTGTATGGGACTAGACTTAATATTAAAATTAGTTAGCACACAATACCATCCACGCATTATATTTCTTCTAGTTAGCACAGCTGCTATGTAACACCTGTGCTGAATTATGGGACATCAAAGTGAAAGATGTAGCTCAATTTTGTCCTCATTTATGCATTTATCCTTTGCACACCTCACTTAACCCAAAATATCAACAGTAAGCTAAAGGATATTTTGGATTTTCATGTTACACATTGCCTATTAAAAAGAAAAAAAAAAACTTTTAACAAGTTGCCAGTGTGTATCCAGTATTTCAATGACTGATTTAGCATTTTTCTGGATTTCTTTGAAGATACTACTGAGTGCAAGGAGGAAAAGGATTTGCACTTGAGCGACCTCGACGACGTGGACGAAGAAGACTGTGACAAACTGGACAGTGACTGTGAAAAGGTAGCTGGAGATGAACAGGATCTCCAGCAGGCCATGGGTGTCTCTGGGACTCCGCACAAAAGGAACTGCTCAGAATTGCACCTGAGTTTATCTAACAGCTTCCACACATTCCCTTGCCCAATTAAATGCACTCTTCCTCAACTCCCGTCCGACTTCCCAGACCCTGTAGTGTCTAAGTCCTCATCCAGCCCTATGGAAACTCTGTCTCATTTTGAATCACCGGACAAGCCACGGATTTGGTCTCTGGCTCGTACAGCGGCATCGGGAGTTATACTGAGCCCACAGCAGCAGGGCTCAGAGCTGAGAATGGGAGGGAACTCATCCTGCCAGCTCCAGAGCCCCAGGCTTCCTGTGTCTCTTGCCGGACAGTGTGCAGGGATAAGAGGCCTTCCTGACACCACCAATGTTTCCAGCCCTGAAAACGCTTTCTCTGAAAATTCCACTCTTCACTCAAAAGTCTATGGCACTGGGAGCTACAGCCACAAGGGCATTCATCTGCACTGCTCGTCTTACGCTGCATTGACAGACGCATATCAGTACTCCTCCATGATTGAAGGTAAAACATGTGTCCAGTTTGCCTGTATGTGATTTTTTTTGCTAAATGTATTTGCTTTTTTTTTTTTTTTTCAAATTACCCGTAAATACATATTAGCGTTTGTTTTGTTTTTTTCCCATGATTTTAATTTAGGAGATTCTTTTTTCACAATTATCAGTCCTTACTGTTTTCTAACACACATTGACAATAACTATAAAGACATTATTATTTTTTAAAGACACATTTCTTTATTAAATTTATTTGCGTAGGGTTCCCTGGTGGCAAAGCTGAGGCACAGTCCTCTGACCTGAGCGAAGCCTGTGGGACCTTACAGGATGACAAGGTCACTGCGTTCAGACCCGTGATGAAGAGGTGAAGCAGGTGAGAGGCTGCACTGAAAAAAAAAAAATTCTCTAGACACATACACAAATTCATTGCAGCTAAACTAAGTGTGTGGTGTAACTAGATATAATAAGAATTTAGCATAACCAGATGAAAGCTAAAACAATAATTTAGCATATGACATAATTTCTTATAACCCCCATATAATCTACTGTATTCCATTGTTTTTTAATTTAGATGCACAAACGTCTCTTTGTCCTCATTTTGTGACTCAATATTATCTCTCTTCTAGATTAACATTTTCCACTATGAACATTGGGACATTATTATGCACTAAGCGATCCAGTGATGGAGCATCAGCTTTCAGTGTGACACGGTGTGGACACATTTGGAGCTGTTCATGCTCAAACTGTGGATGTGGCTATCATTTTGCACAACATTGTTTTATTGTGTTTAATACATTATGCAAAAATGTTAGATGCAAAGGTACAAGAATGGCCACTTTATTACAGACACGGCCTGAACTGTGTATGCCAATTGATTAGGGTAGATATTTATTTATTATATTTATTTATTGTTTTTTTATGATTTGTCTGTTTATTAATGTGTTTGATCTGTTTAACTGTTTGGTTATATGTTGCGTTTATTGTATTTCTGCTTGTAAAAGATACTTCTTGTCTGACATAATCACAAAATGATCAGATCCATCCTGTTGCGCACGGATCTGGACTTTTCTGTCATTGTGTTCAAATGTGATTTTTCTGTGTTTGTCGTTCATAAATTTTCATTTTCTAATAATACACTTTTGCAGGAGCTTTACTGTTTTGTGGTTATTTCCTCTGTTTAACTTCCACGGGGCCAATTAAAAACGCTAGTGGATGTACATTTGATCAAAGTTTATCATCTTGAGTGGAAGTAAAAAGCTGTGGTACTGATAGAAGGTCATAATTTGAAGAAGGACGTGAGCAAAATGCACGAGTTGCGGAAGAAAGGGGACATCGGCTCTGCATTGTCAGGCTCTAATCAGGAGTGGCATCAAACACTTTGTTACTGTTCAAGCCGCGCAACGAGGCACAGGCATAGGATGAATACCGCTTTGTCCCCTGTGTAGCGAGCCTCTGCACTAACCTAACATTGTGTTCATTAAAAGGTCATTTGTAGGATCAAACCCACCAGAGAAATTCACATGGGCCATCAAAGTCCCTTTGATTTGGATACTTTGCCTATAGTCCATCTCGTTGTGGGCTGTCCCTTCTGACTCTCACGGACAGCTGCCTAAGATTAGCCCACATGTCTGTGATGTTGGATGCGGCAATGCTGTGAAACTTTCAGCTCCTCACATTTAAATTAATATCAGAGAACAATGTGTAAATGAATTGTTGTTTGAGAGTTGTATTTCAAACACACAATGAGACACAAAATAATCCCACAAGGCAACTTTCTGATTAAATTAAAGTTTGGAAAAGTAGAGCTGCTACAGTTTCATTGACATTTAATTTTCTTACTAACTTTTTGTATTTTTGTTTTTAAACATTGTCATTAATTTCCATTGATTGATTTGAATTTAAGAGATCAAGCATCCATAGATAGTCTTGAGCCTCTTGTGTCACCACAGTTAAACCTGTGAGATCACCTTATAACTTTTCCTGTATTAGGACAGTTCAGGACAGAGCCAGTGTGTTCTCGTTCAATAGTGTGAACGCATGAGTCTTATAAATCTAGAATAGCAAGATTAGGATTACTCATCTAATAATCATCATAAAAATAATCCAATTTAAATGGTTTCGGTCACTATTCTACCTGTATTTAGACATTTAAATAATAAGCAATCAACACATTTTCTTTTGCGCTTTTTAATATTTAATAGTTTCATAAAATAGTTTGTTGATCAATTTGGTATAATTTTAGACAGAAATATTAATGTGTAGGTCCGAGAGGATAAAAAGTCTTTAAAAGAAAACTTAAAAAGTTGTAGTGCTAACATGTGGGCTAAGTTTAATAAAAAAAAAAAAAAATACATTCATGCCTATATATATTTACGGAAAAGGATAACAACGAGACAGGCTGCTGGGGTCCCACTTTACATCAACATGTAGGATGTGTGTATAAAATATTTACAACCAAATGTAATTAAACTGGGGGCTGTAAAGAAAAGTTGCCTTGTGCCATTGAAGGTAATGATGCGTGCGTAATGGGATTACCACCATGCCAATGTACCTAGGGGGAAAACCATAGATAATGGCTATAATGGGCTCATATAGCAGCATATGCCGGCAGCAGCTAACAGGTCAATTAGTCTGCCTATTGCTTTGCATATAGACCTACAGCGCTGCACCAGATACACAATAAAGAAAAGGCTGATAATAAAACATCACATTTGGAGCTACTGTGGGCTCAGGGGGAATGGACAAGATATTTTGATTGTCTGACATCTAATCCCGGCCTAGACATAGAATCTGCAATGCCACAGGACAATACATTGCGTCTTAGGTAGCCTATATATACACAGTGTAATCTCCCTAATACATGCCATCTTCTTCGTGAATTACATTTTTCATTAGGGTGAAGGAGTGGGGGCGTCTATGAGACCATGCTGGTATAATCCAAAACAGGTTTTAGATAATCTATGAATGAGGCACAAATATGCAAAAAAAGAAAAACAAGCCATGGTAAACACGAATATTTAAGATTGATCACTTTAATCTGTTTCAAATGAGGAAAACCTGACTGTCATTAATTTCATAAGGGGAGAGTCACTGTTGCCCATAGCTCTCTTTCACATGCACAGATCACTGCTCTTTTATGGGTCGAGCTACTGTTTGCTCTTTATATGTTTATATCACACAGTATAACTCAAATGTAAGTGTTTTTTTTTTTTTTTTACAAAAGAATTGTATTAAAGATGAGAAGGTGTTGGCAAAGCTCAAAATTTGTAACTTGAAATCAGCTTTTACATGTGCATATTTATAGATCATAATTGTAATAAATTTGTGTTAAATTTGTTGCAGATAAACAGTGTTATGAAACAAGAGTGGGTGGTTGAACAATAAATGTTGCCTATAGGCCAGTGTAAGGGGTATCGTCGGCAAAAAACCCTGTCGGAACAATCCATTAATAGTCTTTGCAAACTTAATGAGCATGTGCCTCGGCTGTAGAAGAATCTGGATTATACTGACACGACAGCAATGGCCACACGGTATAAATAAAAGCCATAATAACAACAACGACGTCTGAAACAACAGTTTTCCCCAAATAAGGCAGCATGAAGGTGTTATATGATGTGTCCCACGCTGGGCAACTGGGGCTCATAAAACCAAGTCTTTGTACCAATGGCTCAGAGTTCAGATGAAGGGGACAATAAACACACTTCATTACATTTTGTCAAAAGGCGCAATGAAATGTGTGTGGGGCATTGTTTCTGTGCATGTCGCCCTTCGTGGAATTTCTGATTATCAATGTTGTTACAAGGTCTTTGCTAATGAGTTTTGTCAAAGATAATTATGGACTTTGGTGGAATAGCCAGGGAGTGATGAAAAGCTTGCTTTGTGGAGTTTCGCTGGATGTTGCAGTAAAACCAATGCTTTTTTTTTTTTTTTTCTAAACTCTGCATTTGACCTGTTCATTTCATAAACAATAAATCTAGGCCGGCACTCAACTATCATTGTGGTGCACTGATCTGCTTCAGCACCTTTGGCCTCTTCATACATGACCCCAACTTGATCCCAATGCATCAGACTGAAGCATGGCTCACAGTGGAAGCTGCAATGCCATTCCTGGGGTTTTGTTGTTTTTAAAGACACTGGCTTTTTCAGTTTTTGGTCAGTTTACTTTGGCCAGGGATAGTAACAAGTTACATTTACTGTTCCAACAAGTAACATTTTGATTGAATTGTTTTTCCTGAAACATACTTTTTTGGGGGAAATTTGCCATTCACTATAAGACACTCACACATGCTTCTTGAGTAATCGTTTTTGCTTGGTTCAAGTAAAAAGCTGAACATCAGTTATTGTTGTTAGTAGCAATTAGCAAGTAACAGTAACTTTGAGTTCTGATTACCTGACACACATTTCTTCACACACTCAATGAAACGCATGTGAACGGTATAGTGAGCTTTAGTTTGATTTATGCTTCTATGTCATTTCCATGTTGCCAAGTACAATCTGCCTTGGTGTCAGTCCCACTACTAAACCATGGGGCAAGGTCAATCTCACCCCTTGGACCATCTGTACCTACTGCAAAGAGCGCAAATCGCCCTCAGGGGGATTAAATGAGCAACCACCTGCATGTTTACTTTTAACACGTACAAAAATAAGCAGGTCAAGAAGCACCATATGTACAATGAAAGATAGGCCAACGAGAAAACACAAGCAAATAAAACCATAGAGATTTTAGGCACAACAGACACGTTTTTGCACAGTACACACACTTCACCAAACAATTCGAGCTGTTCCCATTATCTTGTTTGTTGCTTTTTTGTTTTCTGTTAAACTGGCAGCTTTCTTTGCCGACTTTAGGCTAGCGTCATCAACGTCATAATAATCTTCTGTGTCATTTTAATGCCCTTTTATAATCCGCTGCATCTCATTTTAATCTCACTCTCTCCTTCTGTTTTTCTTATCCTTTATGTTGGGCATCTGTTTGGTGTTTATCTCACACAGTCTCCCAAAAACATGGGTCTTTGCACAAATTCTGAACAATTAAATAAGACATTTTTAGCTTTTTATGTTTTATCAGCAGTTCACATCAAACATCCTTTATCTTGATTGTTTGCTATCAGTTTTCCACATACATGAAGAGAAAAGGAAAAAATATACATTTACATTTTATTTATTACAAGAATCAATCAAGAAATGTATTTATTCATTTATTTATTAAAAAAAAAATTGTATGTCTTATCTTGAACTTTTTATTTTGAAGATTGTTTTGTTTACAAGATTAATTACATGATATAATGTCCATGATCGGCCGTGACCGCTCCATAGTGTGCATCACTAGCTATAACAAACTATAACCAAAGTCCTGCCATCTTCTGACCTGTTATTACCAGAAATCAACTCATGATTCTGCTTAGTTTTATTGATGCACTGCAAAATCATCTATGGCTTCCTTGTTTATTTGTTTATCATTCTTCAATTTTGAGTTTTGTTAATTCAAGAAGCACATTTGGTATTGATGTACATGAAGGTCAAAAGTGATGTGTAGGGTGCTTGATTTGAGTGATGTTAGATACCAGCCGGTTTATTCCTGTTCAATTGTACTGTGGTGTCTTCCTGTTGGAGAGCTGATTTGAACTGAAGACAGTGACAATTTTTAGCAACAATGTTCGTGGAAAGAAGCAGCAGTGCCAACAGTTTTCCTCAATTTGTGTCTCTGACATCCTGAGCTCAGCCTGTGCCAACACCACTGTAAATTTGACACATGAAGTCCAGCATTTAAAGCCTGCAGCTCCTCTCTCCAGGAGACTTTACACCTTCCTGTTTTTCTTACCATATTCAGTAGATATGCAGCACAATAAGAGAGCAGAGCAGTGGTACCTATATAATGAAAAGTTCCCTTCACCTGCATACAGAGTATTTCCACTACATTAGCTTCATTGACATCACGCTGGCAGCAGCAGAACTCGCAGCAGGGCTGTGCAACAGTGTGGTGTCGACAGCACTCTGCTACACTGTGCTCTGCTTGGGGGCTCTGTGTGAAGCTCCAGTGTAGAATTAGCCACTGTTGTGCAAGTCAAATGATTGCTAGCTCTAATAGAGTCTCAACATGTGCCTAATAACTACGTCACCTCTGCTTATTGCAACTCAAGGTCCTGTATATCAAGAAGACACCAAGGAATGCAGAGGCTTTTCCAAGAACAGAATCTCCATATCAACACACTATCATTTTTGTTGCAATGCTTACCTCAAAACCCCATGCATGCAAAGTGCCTGAAGCAATTATGAAGCATACAAAGCAATTATGTCATGTTTAAATACCTACTGTAGGCTCCTGATCAAAAACTAAAATAATATATGTGGCTTGTAAATCACTTTGTGTCATATAAATACTTTGTATGCACACCATGAAATCTGAAAAATGGCTTTGTTTATAACAAGCAAAATGAATGGGCTTTCATCAAGTAACGTGAACGCATTGGCCATAAAGCACCACACAACGAGCAAACAAGGCCTTGTTGTTGTGACGCGGCTTTGATACAGCGGCTATTAGAAGCAGGAAAGAAGAGTCATTGTATTGCACTGTACACATGTGATGAAAGATAAACAGCTAAAGGTGAAAAAGCAGGATGGGTGCCATAGGGAGGTGACACAAAGACCACACATTTTTACCCAGCATGCTCATAAAAGCAAAAGCCATTATTTATGGGTGGGATTTTTTTCTCTGTAGCTTATGCACTTTTTTGTAGCACAGAGACAAACAGCCCAAAGCCTCAAGCGCTGTCAAATGATGGAGGTTCATAATTACTACTTTTTTATTGGCTTAGTCCACATATGACTGAGGCAGCTCCCCTAAGTGTTTCCTTTAGTACTTTCATGTGGCCAGCAAGCAGAGAAGCCATTCACAGGTGGGATGACAAATATTTATGGGCCAATGTGAAGTCACTTTTAATCATGCTCTGTGACCTGTTTCTGAAGATCATGGCTACTACAATATGCTTATCTCCTCTGGGGAAAAAGAAAAAAAGAGCTTTCAACAGTCCCACTGTGCTTGTATTATGTGCTGTCCTAAAAGTATAACTGGCACATTTCTTTAAAATCAGTCATAATTAAGAACCCCATGGAGGAAAATGTAGAGCTCAGCTGGAAAGTGGCAGAAATAAATCAATGACCTCCCTCTGCTGGCCACAAACCAAACTACACCACAATCATTCAAAATGCTCTTGTGCTCAAACCTGAAGTGAAAGAAACTGGAAATTCTAAAAAAAAAAAAAAAAAAAAAAAAACAGTTCATGAACATTACATGAAAGAGTAAGGAAAATGATTTATTATGTTAAACAACAAATTGCCCTCATCCCCTTAGCACAAATCCATTTAAAGCTGGTGGATCAAAGTAACCAAACCACCATCGCTCTGAGGTAAAATCATGCCTTTTTTACTTTCTGTTTATTAATCTGGGCAGCTGAGGATCTTGGATGGCCAACAGGAGATATTTGCTAAAACACTGTTATTAAAATGGCTTTAGAATTCTCGCCTTCATATCCAAGTCCAGTCAAAATGTAATCCTTGACTTTGGTTAAACTCATTCACTTTTGTTCCTGTCTTTAATCCCAACACTATGTCTTACACTGTCTAGTTTGAAATCTAGATTTATGACACCAATATGTTCTTTTCCATGCTTTAACAGCCAATAAGGCATTATGGGAGGGATGGCTGTCTTAGTGAAAACAGATATTTTCCTCCATATTAGGAGTTATGAGGAGAGTGTTCTTTAAAAATGAAGGCCATAAATCATGTTCCTTCATGATTAAACCATTAACAGAAGCATGGTTTTATCGTTTGGGCCATGCTAATAGTGTGGGCTTGAGGTTGTGGCTATGGGGAAGAAGCATGGTGCATTGTACAGCTTTTGCCAAAATGTGAGTTCATGTCGGTGGACTTGAGTTAGTACTTCATCTACTTTATTCTGTATACATTGTCTCCATCTGCATCTGCTCTAAATCTTTAATTCTTGTCTTCCATCCAGTTTCTATATTAAGCCACGTTGTCCAATAGACCCCAACAACAAACTATCAGCATTTTGCACTCTGCACAAGGCACTGGATGCCAGCATAGTACATATTAAATTTGTTACTAATTTTAAACTTGGCACGATGGATCACATGGCTGCCACAAGGCTTCACTGGAAGCAGGCAGCTTCAACCCCATCTCGAACCACAACCACAATATAAACAAAGCATATGGTACAGCAGCTCACAGTGTACACACACAGCAAATGTTTAGAAAAGGAACTTTCAAAAATAACCCAATGTAATAGAATTAGGGTGAAAGAGCCGCCTGGCTACAAGTTTTCTCATGGTTTGACAAGCACAACCAAACCAACGATATGGTGGTATTTTTATCCTTGGGTTTATTTTAAAGGTTGTTTTATAAGACTGAAACATTGTGGTTCTCCTTCATTTAAAATAACAAAATTGGTACCTTGGAGAGTGGACGAACAACTGTTAAAATACAAATACTTTTTTCCTTCTTTGGACACAGCAAACACCATCAAAATTGTATCCATTTTATTTTCACACAAGACACGCATTGGGTGCATGGTGTTTCAGTCGCACTGTGAAATTGCTGATATTAGCAGCTGACACCTTGTCATGCATATTTGGATCTAGATCCTAGTGACAATATCCAAGAATTTGTTTTATACTCTGGCTCCGTCAATGTGAAAAACTCACTGTGATATTCTTTGGTATAAGTCTGCCTTAGCCTCATGCCTTTTGTCTAAGTGGCTGTGTTAGAGGACCATTTCCCTGGTCCCAGCTGAATGTGTAACCCATGGAACTGCAGTGACCTCTAGAGACAGCTCTCTCCACATACACGAAACCCAGGGTGTATTGCTATACAGAAAAGGTGACTCCAGACACTACACTGCATTTAAGTCTAATTATAGACAACAATAAAAAAAACCTACCTGGTGCATATGTACTAGAAGCAGGTATAGTAGCTGTCTAGACCACAAACTAATCTAAGTGTGAAGGGGTAGGCAACAATAAGTGTCAGACTTCGGCCTACACCCTTTCATTCAATATGAGCTTTTCTTTTGGAATTATAGTATTCTTTTATTTCTTTTAAACTAAACTAAAAATTAAATAAATAATACAAAAAAATGATTATGTGAAAATAAAGTAATGGTAATATTACTTGAATTCAAATTAAATACAATGCTTCCCTATTGCGTGTCTCTGTGGGGGTACAAGTTATGTGCTCTGCTATTACAGTAATATACACAGATTGGAAGGTTATTACTGTATGGTGATTATAGATAAAATTCCAAATGTAGGATATAGGTTGAAGTTAAATTTGTGATGCATGGTTGCTAAATTATCCTCTTATTTTTAGGATACAATCAATAATACACAGGCACAGTCTACAGTAAAATTCCTGTTGTTGTTTTTGCAGATGACTAAATAAAAATGTCCTGCAATACAAGGAGTGATTTTGAACTGTTTATGTATTTACAGTGCATTATGGGATTCCCATTAGCTGTGTACAGTACAGAGTTGACACACAGATGAGTGGTGCCATACGGCCGATGGCTCATTAGAGCTCAGATGGAAGACATGAATCAAAGGAGGAAAGCAGAGGAAACAATCAATCTGCCTAATGGGAATCCCCTGTGAGCGGCATGGACCAGCCGTCCCAGTGCAGCTGTAGCTGTTTTTATATATCTGACCTCCCAGAGTAAACGACACACCAAAACGCCCCCACAGTCACCAGTGAGAGAACATAGGACGGACACCAAAAGACACCAAAGTCCCACAATAAGCAATTACTGCAGGGGACCTCTTGCACAGTGTGTGGCAATGCATGGTGATGACTGGGAGACCTGGTGCTCCCATGAGCGGTCCAAACATGTGTCGCCCATATCCTTTTTACCAGGGAATGACACCCAGCTTGATGTGGGGAGCTTTCAAAGCAGCAGTAGGGACTGATTTTATGGCGAGGAGGGCGCCTGAGTTCTTGGAGGCATGCACAAATTGTATGTTTACTGTCAGCATGTGAGGTTCGGGCCAAGGTTAAGATATCATTGTTGTAGAATAGGGTAACTAGCATTTCATGAGGTCAAGGTTACTTTCCGTGAACTCTCGTCCCTTTTGCTTTAGGCTTCAGACACAAGCTTTCATCTGGTGGTTGCATTGCACACTCTATTTATCTATTCAGCATGGGATTGCCAGCAGTGCTTTAAGAATTGAGTTATGCTAAATACGGCTTGATTTAAACCAGAGGTTGACCTTTGACCTGGGCTTAGAGGATAATGTCCCAGGCAAGGAGAGCAAGGTCTTGTAACCGTCCATGAATCAGGCCCCCGCCGACATTATTTCAAAATTGCTTAGTTGCATGGAACTCCCTTTAGTGCTGAACGGACTTTCATAAAATTGATTTTCTGAGTACACCCTTTTAGCAGCTATAAGCTTGAAATATGAACCCTTCATTGCTGAAAGCATTTCATTTTTTGCCCCTGTGACTAATGATCCAGGGAAGAAGTGTGTTTGAAATTCTCCTCAGCAGCCATTTCCATAATTAAACACTGCTAATTATAGCGCTTTGGCTGACTTTAAACAAACAGGCACAGTTGCCGAGCATGCTTTCATGCCTTCTATTTGGAAATGTATGCTAATTGTGCTCATACCAAGTGTTTTCTAGGATGAAACTGACAACATTAAGGCACTGTGCACAGGAACCTCAGACAATAACGTAAAGTGTAATAATGAGGATAAATGAGAAAACAGCCCATGAAGGTTTAATAGATAGAGAGTGAAGATCAAAGCACACAACAGTAGCCTACTGATGATTCAGTGTGCTCACATATGTGTGCATACGTATATGAATATGCATCTGTTCATTCATTACCCTGAGTGCCCTAGAGTGGCAAAAGCCCCTGTCTCAACCAGCAAATATTTTCACATTGTCAGTTCTAACACTATGATACTTCATGTCAATTTATCAGTCCTTGACAGCAAGCCACTAGAAGCCATTATATCAGACAAATGAAAATTATATATAAAGATTAACATCAAGTCATTTGTTATGGAGAAAATAATACTGCAAGGAAATAAACAGTCCACAGGACTGGGAGCTATGCTGCCAGTAATTCACATATCAACACCATTTAAATTATTAAAAAGATTGGAAATCATAATTGGCCATATATTTTTTTGCCATTCTTCTCCACACAAATGGCTCGCCTGCGGTACTTGACATTCACCAGTGGTTTGTAATGTAAATGACAGAACGCATTTCCCTCCCATATCTTAACACTGGATAGAGTGATTGACTACTGAATATAGGCAAGCTACAGGTGGGGGTCAATTATCATTTGAATAATCGAGCATCAGTGGCTGCCTAGCTTGGCTCTGAAGTGTGACACATTTTTATCTCTATGCATTTCAATGAAGTAAGACTGGTACATAAAAGGTTATCACCTAGGAAACATATTTGCCTAGGCGCAAGTTAAACAGGCAAGTGAGATCAGCATAGATATTCAATTTAACCAGTCAACCCTGACCTATAAATATTTCAACAAAACCCAATGAGGACCCCTCCCCCTGCACCCCCTTCTTTGATCCAATTCCATTTCAGCAGCAGGAGATATGAGAAAAGAGAGGATGTGGGTTTAAAAAAAAAAATCAAGCACATTCTAGCTTATCTATTAAGTGAATAGTTTAATGCATATGCCATCTTCTCACCAAATGATGAAGGGGACAGATTTATACTACAGGCCACTACAACCTCCAAAGTTGAGCAGAAGACGTTGACTAATCTATAGTTGTGAGCTGACAAATCTAGCCTGACATGATGCTCTGTAGTAGGGAGACTTGGAAGATGGGCATTAATCACAGTGTGTGCTCTGCTGAGAGCATAGGCACACTGGGGACACCTCAAAGTGAGCTGGAGGTTATACAGGCAAGGGGATTAATCAATACAGCTCCATAATAACCGCCAACCATCAGCACTTAGAGCCCCACCGGAACCAAGGCAAAACACACTCGCACCAACCAACCAGATAATCACTCTGAGATTTAGTGCTCCACCAACTGAAGGAGAGTTGTTTTCTCTTTCACAAAAAGGTATTACTTTTTATCAAAATGAGTCAGGGGCATGAAAAGATCTGAAAATATACTTGATCATACAAAGAGTTTCCTGAGATTGAAACTTTGCAGACACAAGGAAATAAATAAAAAAATGTAAAAATCAAACTACTTAAACTGCACTTGACAGAAAATGTCCTAAAAAGTGACTAAACATTATGTCAAACTTGTGTAAATATTCAGTGTCAGGTGCCTTATTATTTCTATACAACTTGTGACAAAACCTCAATTATTGACTCTAGCAATGCAACAGACCTGTTATTTCCTGAAAATCAAAATGAGATTATTTGGCAGCTGGTATAAGGGGGATGGTTATGAGGTGTGCACATAAAGGCAGGGTGAGAGATAACAGCAGCTGCCCCAAACGTGGCTGAAGAGTTCTGTAAATGGCCAACACCTCTACTCCTCCTCTCTGCGTTTGAGTTTGCCACCCACAAAGACCTCAATCAGCAGACCCCCTCCTGGCAGATCTGTCAGCCACACCCCGCTCCCTCTTTCAGTCAGCCCCGGCTGCTTTAGCAGGAAGCAGACAGTGTAGCAGGAGGTGAAAACTCCAGCTATTTGTCAACGTGGCGCCCATGTCAAAATGTCAGGCCCAGGGACATTCCCTGTGCAGCTGGGCTGTTAGCTCAGGAGACAGGCCGTATGGTCGGAGCAGGAGCATGCTGTCAGCGACCAGTCAAACTGCCTGAGACCAGCAATCAAGAAGCTTCTGCTCCCGGTCGCTCAGCCTCTTTATCTATCCATCACAGCTCTTTTTCAACCTCTTATCGCAATGCTATTTTTTCTCCCAACCCTCTCAGTGTCTCATGCCAATCGCTCTTACTCTATCACCTTCACTCCCTCCATTTTTTATATAAATCTTTAGTCCTTTTCCATTTCTCCTCCTCAGATGTCAAATCAAAATAATCCATCTTTATCATTCTTTCTGACAAAATGAAAATGATTAATTTACCAGTACAACTGATATTATTGAACTGACATGTAAATTTTTTGTACTTATAGTCTACTTTGTTATTTGTTTGTGCTTTTAAAACTAAAGATCATAACCAAAGCATCATAAACTATATGACAAAATAAGCTAAAGGCATATATTAGGATGCATCCAAACAATCTCACTATCGTAATAGTATCTTTACATTTTGAATTGTGCTCTTTGTGAGAGATGGATAAGTTGTCAAAAACAACCGTCATGTTTAAATCGCATATACGTAAGCTGTAAACATCTATGCATCTATGGTTGAAGTGCTAAGTCTAGCGATAATTTGATTGTCTATCTATTTAAGATACATTGCCCTGTTGAGTTCAAATCCTAAAAGATTAAGAGGCAAAATAACAATAACAGAAAATCAAATCAAACAACATATGAGACGTGAAAAAACAACATTAACTGTATTCATGAGCGACAAATTTATTGCTCTATCTTTTCTTAAGCTTCTTTGCCTTGGAATTTAGCAGAAGAGCCTGGAGGATTTACTTTGGCAAAATGCAAATAGGATATTTATGGGTCAAACACAGCCTAGCTGGCTTTATGGCAGATTACAGTTTTTTTTTCCAGGGAGGAACACAAATTCTGTTTCATAGTTTGATAATATTGTAACACATTTAATTCTGAGTCTTATTAGGTCATATATTCAGCATTAGGAAGGGGTTAGCTGTGTATTTGCCTGTTTGTAGTGGTGTTTCATGACAATTATGAGGTTATTGTAGTTTTGTGTTTTCATACCTGTCCATTTCTCTCTTTTGTCCACTTTGTGTTATTCCCATAATGTAACACCCCTCGCAGAGTCCATCTGGTACCTTTGCGCCCCCTCAGCACGTGGGCCGCTGGAATTCCCTAGCCTAATTAATGAGCAGACGCTCACAGACGACCAAAGGCTCACATGCCTGTCTGTATGTCCACCTTGCCTCTGGAGGCCCTTTATTGAAAAGAGAAATAAATTAGATTGCTGTGCCAAGATGTACAAACCAACAGCATGACATGTCACAGTTTGACTGAATATTATCTTTAACAAAAGTGTCTGGAATAGATTGGCATTGTTGGTACCAAACAAAAAACCTGGCAGTAACCTAACCTTTGAGTTAAAAAATACCATAATCCTACTGTCTTCTGCAAGAGGGAAACTAAACAGGGGTTGGTGAAATGTACTGTGAATTACAGTAGCTAAAGCAACACATTGCTTCATACTAAAGTCTAAAAGTTACATTTATGACGTCATCACTCTTTTTGCCTTCAAACAAGTCCTGGATAGCTTACAAGACAAAGAGAGAAATAAAACCAGGCAGACCACTCTCTTCATCACAGTTGGTCTTTGGTTGGGAGTGGAAACGAGCAAGAAATGTGTTTGAAAAATATTTGGCTTTTTCTTTCCCTTTTGAGTTGTGACATTATTAGTCTTGCGGGACATCAATCACATGGTGAGTTAATGACACATCCAGCCCATGAATCTTTCAGCTCCTTTCCCTAACCTCAACAAGGCATGCTGGGGCTGTTCCTGCTCAGCAGCTGCTGGAGCAAGGCTGTACACCCGAGTATCGCTGCCAGCACCAGCACTTTGATCTCAGCTTGGGGAACAGATAGTTGTGAGGATGGCCCTCAGTGTAGCGATAGCTCAAGTCTGGATGCCGTGTAAAGTCTGCTACATTTGGTGTAGCTCAGTTGTTGTATGTAACTGTTTAGTTTGTTGATAAAAATTTTAAATACATATACTACTTTTTTTTTTGCTTACTTCAGTGCACCATACCAGTATTTACCTTTTTTATCATTTTACATCATATAGCCTGTGTCAAAATCACTTTAAACAATATAATTTATGGATTTATTATTTCAATAACAGCCATCTCCATACACACTCCACATGTATTTCCTCTGGTTTCCTGCTAATGGGCCCATTGCTCTGTGTTGGGCCCCGTCCGGACACAGAGTCAGAAGGGACACAAACAGAGCATGCGGTGACGTGGGAGGGTGGCTGAGCCGGGCATCTGTGACTGGCACCAGCATAAGAGCTCTTTTATTCCCCTTGTACTGCTGAGAGCCTGGGCACACATATACACACAAACACACCCAGCCAGGCACTGGTACAGGCCAGGGCACCAACACATGTCAGGAAATACTTTCTCTGTGATCTGTGCGAGCAGGGCCCAAGTTTATACTCCCATGACATTTGGAAAGCAGAGTGGAAGCTGCACAGAATGCAAAAATAAAATGGATCACAGAGAAATTTCAAAGGAAAGAATAAAGAAACTTCATTGAGTACCACTATTTATGTAATAAAATTTAAACACATTGTAAATAAATATGAATAAATTAAGGAATATAATAAAGCATCTAGATTCAATCATTCAGCTTTAATCAATGATAATTAATTCAATATTAATAATATTTATTAAAATAGAAAGACAATATTGGACTGATAGAAAATGATGACATTTTGCTGTGTTTTTTAAATTTATAGATTCATCAGACTCCTGTTATTTTGACTAACATAACATAACATTTGTGGCTCTGTCAGATCCAAAAGCCTTAAGGTTTTCCATGGCCCAATAGATGGGACATCACATTCCAAAACAAGTTTGACAATTAAAGAAAATGAATTTAATAACTATAAAGAAATAAATCAGTGACACAATAAAACTGTTAAACATGTGTCTTATTAGAGCCTGCTCACAATTAAGTTCTGCATTTAAAGTGATAATAGCACAACAATCCCCACAGTAGGAATCTGTTAGATACCAGTGATAAAAGGAGTTTTCAATTAGCCAGGGAGTGCCTGCAACCCGGGATGTAATTTTCTTAAACACCATCCTTAGCACTTAACAGGGGTGTTACAGAGAAAACAGTGCTCAGTCCTGACACACTCGCTTGCCTTGAGGCAACCATGCAAATTTATGGGTGTACTTAGCTCATTAAAGCAGAGAATAATCAGCCTTTTAAAATAAACCTATAATTTTCTGGGCCTCTGAAGCCCAAAGGTTTATTCATACATAGCCATTTACTCTAATGTAAATGTCAAACACGCAATCCCTCCACCTCTTCCTTATTTATTAGACTTAATTTTAGTCTCTCCGTTTAGATTTGCAGCATCTTCTTTGGAAAACAAATTTTTAAAACTTCTGTGGGTGCTAATAAATGACTGTCAAATTACCACAGTAAGAATTTATGTTGACATACTGTGAATTATTAACCTTCATATCCACTGTCATGCAGTGTCAAGGGCCATCTTTATCAATATAGCTCAGAACAGCTTGGTGTCCAAAACTGCTGTACAGAGATACAGTTCAGGATAATAAAAAAATTACAGCAAATGTTTATTTTAAGGTTCATTTTGACTTCTTCTCAATGCTGGTCAGCATTTCCAAATGTGTACAGAAAAGGTGGTAATTTGTTATTGTTTTATATCAAACAATGTAATGTCAGAATACAACTTTTTGGGATGAGACAAACAGAAAACATATCCATTCATCACCAACAAACCTTTCTTGACATGATCTCACCACTGATCTTCAATCCATGAAGCCCTATTAAACCCATACATCTATAAACAATTCAGTAACAGTTCAGCAAACAGCCCATCGTTTAGAGCAGAAATCTGAACCATCCTTTAGAACAAAGTGGAAAAATGCTGGCCGACTTAAGAGAGAATCAAAAGGAGAACGATTTAGAAATTCAAGGGGATCAAATGGAAACTTTATTAAGAGCTGAAGACACAGGGCTGGCAGGAATGAAAGCCTGGTCTGTGCTGGGTCTAACTGGCCAGGCAAGACTCCCAGTGAGAAAGAGCACTCAGGCCTAGAGGAGCCTTCATACTACCAACCAAGCCCTCTGAGGTCATTCCACTCTCCTGCCTGAGTATCCCAGCCCACTAATGTCTTTCTCAACAGGTACAGTGAACAGGAGGGCAGCCAGGTAACCCAACGCTGATGGGATCACTCAGACCCTCAGCAGGCAGGGCAGACTTTTTTTGTGATTATCATGTTCAAAGTGATCAAGTGAATGGACAAATTGAATGGGGTGAGGATTGCCCTGAGTGGTAAATGCAGGTGACAACAATCAAGGTCAAAGATAATCTTACGTCCTGAACGACTGCATGGAACAAATCCAATTTTTGTGGCACAGACAGAAAGCTAAGAAGACCAAAGAGGATATCATTCATAATTACAAGGCAAATGCAGGCCCACAGAGAACTGTAACAATGACCTTAATTACATTTTTCTCCTGCAATTGCACCTCAAAGTAAAAACACACATGACAAATTTGGCATTGGGACTCCTGCTCACGGCTACTCTCTGTGCCAATTTCAGTTTTTGTTTGTTGCCAAGACAAATCATATTAACATGTAAAAAAAATACTAAAACCTTTTGGCTTCACACCAGAAAAAAACAGTGCCAATAAACTCCATGAAAGCTTAAAATGTTTTTAAGCAACCTTTTCTCAGTTGCAATTATGAAGTATCCTTGTGGAGCCCCCATCATGGGTGGGCTCACAGCCCAGGGGCCACTGGCTTGCAGACAACTGATCACTAGGCTCAATAGAAAGCAAGCCCAGGGAGCCAGCTCAAGTAACTGCTTTGTTACAGAATAAATGTTGCCGGCAACAAAGTGTACAAAGGGCCATTTGTCAACAAGCTTATGCAATAAAGCCCCAAAACTATGTTGACAAACAGCCAATATTAACTTATCAAAATGGCAATCCATGAAGCAAAACTAACTCAATAAGCTAGGTGTATTTTGATAAGTCTGGCTCATTTTGATGTGAAAATGTTTGATGTGAAAAGTTTCTAGAAGATTTTTCTTTAGCATTAGCATCTCTATATTGGGTGGTCTGTGCTGGGAAGGTTCAGTTACTACATATACAGTACACTTAATGGGTTAGCCTTTGTGGGCCCAGACTAGTCTTCATGGAACCACAACTCCTAAGTTAACGTACGGCTAAGCTAGTTAAGGCGGTAAGCCACAACTTTTTCAAGCAATTCTCATGGGATACCCCTCTGGGGAGTAAAAAACCCTGTTTGACTTCACGCTGAAAAACTGAGTGGAACAGGCTTGGATTGCTCATAACACAAAAGTGAATGATTATTCTGTGTGCATGTAAGGTAAGCATGAATCAGTTTTCCTCAGTATGCATAATCACTGTTAAAAATTGCAAAACGTCAAGGTTTCATTTTCTTTCTTTTTTTACAAAGCCCTCTTGGGTATGTAATGTTTCATTTATTTACATTTCTGATGTAAACAAGGTTTTCTGCTTTAAACACTTTTTTGAATGACTCTCTGTTCTCTTTCCAAATCCTAATGTTCCTCCTTATGTTCCTCATGGACAGCCCATTAGGATATTTTCATTCAGAGCTGACCTCCTGAGACCCAATAAAGACAGGTCTATGAATGAGAGAGCTGTTCAAAGAGGCCTACCAAAGGCAATCCACTGTCTCCTTGCCACTCCATCACTCACTTACCCCTCTACAGGATGTGCCAAACCAATCAGCAGAGAGGCCTTAAAAAATCACCCTACCTGTCCCAGGCGATCCACAGTGAAGTGGCTGGCCCCTCTGGCAGCAAGAACCCGGACGACAGGAGGAAAGACTTCGTTTTAGAAAGGTCATTAATCTTTCTTCTCTTCTCATTCTGACACCTGAACCCGATCTACACAGCGGTGAGCCACTTCACAACAGACTTCTTCCTGGTCCAGATAAGATCATGCAGTAAGCCACCTGCAGAGAACCAGACCAACTGTGCTAGGTCCAAACACATGTTACTTAAATATATACTTAAATCCCATGTAAAAATACTACATTCAAAACTTTTCCTCCGATCTGTAACTATAAACCTTCGGAGAATGACAGTGACAGCACCCTGATCCCCTCCTTACACGCACACATACATTATCTACATGATGACTTGTCATTGTCACTGTCGTCTGATGCCAAAGAGAAGGAATTTCAGGGGGATTTGGAAATGACTTCTGACACTGCCTGTAAACAAGACTTTTTAAAGATGCAGCTGAGGAGGATGGTTTTGCCTAAATGCATGTTTGTTTGAACACGCGCAGGCACACTGGTAAGAAGATGTTATTCCTGTGTTACTGACACTAAAATGATGTTTCTGGCTGAAACCCCTGATACTGGCGCTTCCTCATGAGCCAGGCAGATGATGCTCTGACAGTCATTTCAGACTAAACCAACATTCTCTGTGATGAGACAGCTTATAGCTGTGATACCTGTTTAGACAAACCCTCTGACATGATGTGTCACTAAGCGTGGGTTTAGCAAAGACGATTCCCTTGTTACAAGCACTGGTTTGTCTGGGAAGCACTGAGTCTCGTCTCGGAGCCTCTGACAAAACACGTTTATGTAACCTGTTGGTCTAGTTTACCTTCTAGCACCAAAATAGCAAGTAAGAACGAAAGTAGGACTGATGAGGATAAGAGAAAGGGACAAGACGAGCTTGGGAGATTAGTAGCCCTAAACTATAGTGTAGCACACTTCACTGTCTGGGGCCTTGAATTGAGCTGTCTTGAAAGGAGGGGGAATGGCATTTGAGGAGGTTAGATGGGGTCACTGAGCGTTGCACACTGGGGATTAGGAGGCGTGTGGCCCCCTTCGCTTTTAATCAAACCCCTCTAATCAGGTCAGATTACAATGGGATAAGCAGCTTCAGCAAGTTGTCTGCTTAAGACTTTGCTCTTGACAAGAGTCTTTTGTGCTGGCAACAAAAGGGCAACTGCAATATAATAGAATATTTTCATATTTAAGTGAGAAGGAGGTAGGATTTTGTGCATAACACTAGGCTTTATGAGAGTCTTCTCAGGCTTCTTCTGTATTGTATCTTGATTTGGTGGGAGAAGTATAATGATAAAACCAGCTGATGTCTTGCACGTGCCTCTTTGGACTCATGTCAGACAGATCACACAGGGGTTTGTCACAACCGCTTGACAAGTTGCTCCAACTTTGCAGAGCTTTTCTAAGAGTTAGTAAACAGTGTTAACAAGGTAGAGATTTTCATGCCACGACTGAACAAAAGAGCAGATGTGATATATTGCCTCTGTTACCATTGTGCATGATCACTATCCTTAATCTTGAAGTCTGTCCACATAGCCTCTGATTTTTCTCTTAGAACACAGAGCAAAGAGCGGCGTGTGGAACTTCAAAGGGCCAGAGAGATGTACGCGGCTGCTAATTTTTCAGACTGGGCATATGTGGCGGAGAGCTTGGATTTGAGGCGCTCCTAACACTTCAAAGCTGGGTGCCTTAAAAGGTCTGGCTGTGTTTTGACGCAGATCTGCAGAGGTGAATGAGAATCAAGCACCCGCTGCCGACCCTTCAGAAGTCAGGCTCACTCTGTTTAACCCCCCCCCCCCCCCCCCCCCCCATTCTCCCTGTGCACACACTCACTCCTGCCTGCCTGACAAAGAGAAGAAGAAAAACAAGAAAATTCAATAATGCCTTTGAGAGGCAGGATTACCTGAGGAGACGCCTGCGCTGCTATGCCGTGAGTCAAATCTCATGTGCCCTCCTCTCCGTATGCTCTCACCACATCCCTCCACTTCTCAGCTTGGCTAAAGACAGCCCTAAAAAGCACATCAAAATTCCCCTTTGATGCCATGGCAGGCAATTAACCCCTTGAGTCCAAAATTACAGATTGCTGGGGATGTGACACAATTTGAATGGGTGGGGTGGCAAGTGCATATGTGCCTGCTAAAGGGGCGCAAGGGAATGGGATGAGGAAGCGGGAGTATTGTTTGTTTTTGTTTTAAAGCAGGCTACTTCTTTAATTAAGTGATGCTGTGGCAGATTTGAGACAACCCATTTCTGTCAGTTTGAAAAGTAAAGTAGGGTAAACCTCTAGAGGAAGGGTTAGCTTCACCGGAGGAAGTGTTTGCACTCCATTATTTGTACTCCTGCTCACTTCTGATGAACAATGCTGCAATACAGAAGGAACAAAGGAGCCAGGCTCCTTGCGCATTTTAATTAAGTTGTGGGTGCTGCCAAACAACGATGAGGTCTATTCCAATTTCAACTGTTTATGTGTATGTTTTGCCCCACTTTCATTGCTTTGCATAAAAGTCACCAATGAATACATTGCCCTTTTGTGAAAAAAGTATTTTTTATCAAATTTGGGAAATTTATACTTATATAATATATTATAAATTAATGAAAAAAGGAATGTCAGCAAGCGCAAATGGCAGAGACTGGTCTTTCACGGAGGAGGTGTCTACCAAGACCATTAGTAGCGTCAGAGTCAGAGTTGAATCATGACAAGCTTGACATAATGTGACAAGAGGGGTGTCTAGGTATGTGGTGTAGGGGGACTAGTGATCCCTGGCGAAGGACCTATCTGTCTGAGAAAGTGCTGTCCATAGAGCAGACATTAAACACATCTCAGCTCAAGGCAAGTGAATTTATGTGGGCCAGACAAAACACAGCACCAGCCATGTACAAGTAAAACTGCTAAAGGTCAACATTAGAATGAATGAAGACCACTACACTAATGTACACATTTGGGTTCTTGTACATTGTTTTCTAGATTTCATTATGCATGTTAGGGAACAACAACAGCCGTGGCTTGAGAATTTGTTAAACTCTTTATAACAGCAAATAAAATGCATTTGACTATGTTTACTGGGTGTATCCAAGTTTGTTTGCATTCTCTGCTGATCACCTATAAGTCATTTTCCTTCTTCCCTCACTGCAGACTGCTTCTTGCCAGATATAGGCATAAGCTTGTGCTTTCCTCACGACATTGTTTGACAGAGGGCTATAGCACTGCCCTCCCCTGGCAGACATTGAGATTACACAGTGATTATAAGCAACTCAATATTGTATGACAGCCTCCTCCACGTGAGGGACTTGCAATCATGTTTCATTAATTCAGCTTGACTGAAGCCTCATTTCAAGCATAAAGGGGCTTAAGATTTATGTGAAATTAATAACATAACAGATGTCTTGGAATATAAGTGAATTCTTCTTTTGTCAAACACATGATTAAACAAATAAATACTCATATGGCTCATATGGGTGGCAGTGGAACCTAAGAGTCAGATTCTCATCATGCATCTGACAACAGAAGGCCTGTCTTTTAACACTCTGCTTTAATAGTACAAAGGTACAGCCAGCCTCTTGTTAGATATTTCAATCAGAAGTAACCACTGAGGGATCGTGCTAAAACAGAGCATGCATCAGAGCTTGCTAGTTTTTTTTTTCTTCTAATTTTCATGAGTTTTCATTACTTGTCATATATCCTTTTCTTCTGTAACAAAATGCATCTGTGTTTCGAAAATGTTTCACACACTTTGTTCAAGCTCAGGGAACTCCTGCACAAGATAGCCCCGGGCCAAACCCGCTGTACTCCCGTTCCCTTTCGAATGCACGGTCTCTCTGCATAGACTAAATATGGGGACAAGAGCTTCACAGCCTTCACTGCCTTATCACGGCGCTCTCCTCCCCAGGTGCACCAGCTCAAACACAAGCAGTGGGGAGACAGCGTTTCTCTGCTTCAAAGACACGGGGGATAGATAAATCATTCAGGTTGGGCTTTTGTTCCAATATGCCACTGAGCTGCGATCACAATCCCTTTTTCCACTCTCTTTGTTTCCAAAACTAAAGTGTCTGGATGTGACAGTGAATCTGACTTCTTTTTTTTCTCTTGCAGGTTTGTTTATGCAGCTCAATCAGAAAAAAATCTTCAAATTTGAAATGACAACATTGACACAGTGCTTTTAAGGCAAGAAAAGATAAAGTGTAGTGTAGTGAGGATAAAGCTTTCTAGAAGTGAGCAACGACAGTAATAGAGAGTGACAAAACAATGGCAGCAATCTGATGAATGACAAAAATGGTAAAAAAAATTGGGTTCAAAAGACAAATCAATGTTCATTTTGAAGGCAATTTTAGATGAGGCAGATATTAAATTAATCACATTTTTTCAGTTCCACTAAATCAGAATAAGTGTGATTTGCTGAAGACATAGACTTGTATGTCTTTGCCATAGACTCTAGCCTGGTTAAAAATCATTTAAGAAAGAAAATCCGGGTTATTAAAATGGATATTTCTGTAATGCATAATCTAACTCCATCTCAATAGAATGTGTGGAAATTCTTTGTTTAGCCTGTAGAGCTGAGGCACTCCAATAATTGAAAAACCAATTCAAATTGATATGAGAGCTGGGTGTGTATGCCAAAGTGGGAGGACAGAAGACTGAGGTGTAGGGGTGCATTAATCTTTATAACATTATTATTTTCTCTTCATTTTCAGAATAACTATTGTCTGCTGCATAATGGGATCAAAGTGAGTTTGCTAATAATGTCTGAAGAAGAGAAAGCTTACAGTATGTCAGTCAAACGCTTTCTAATAGCTCCTAATTCAGTGTGAACTCAACAACCCTTGGCGCCAATTTACACATCAATGGGTGCAGTGGCCCTCAAGCTTGTGTGGAGTCAAATAAAACATAGCATTGTGCTAAACTGTCTTTAATCTACTCACTGTTAGGGGCTGGCTAATGTGTCCAATGTCGTTTTTATAATTACATCCAGGCAACAGCTAGCCTTCACACATTGCCCCATGCTAGCTGTGTTCAAGAACTCATTCAACATACCCTACATCCTTTTATCTCATTTTGATTTATATCTTTAGGTCATGAAGTAAGTGCAGGTGGTGGAAGAAGTGCATCGCTGTGACATGGTGTTAATTTACTAATAAATACGCAAAGGGAGGGTGAAAAGGGTTCAGGAGTAGGAAAAAGAGGGGAAGTGTTCCCCCTGGAGTGATGCATGAAGAGATTTTGGAGCCCACAGTACATTGGCCACATGCCAGCTACAGCTAACTGTACTCCTCCCCGCTGAGAGAACATCCATCTCCCTTCTCAGACTGACACTCAGTTTATCCCCACATTCATTTGTCATGTCCCCAATCAGCTGCCTGCATAGAAGCATTTTGACCATGATAGATTGAATTTCTCATCCCGGACAAAAAAAAGAGTTCTCATTCACATTTTCCCTTTATCTAATAAGAGGATACCCCTGTTTTTTTTCCTTTCATGCCATTGTTGAGTTATGGCCTCTATGTCAGTCAGCTGTAGGTCATCTGGCTACACAAAGTTAGAATTATGGGAAATGAAGTAACACTAGAACCGTGATGCTTTTGTTTGTTTGTTTGTTTGCAGTGTGTTAAACAAAGAGTGTATGGCATTGAGAATTCTATCTGAAGGAAGTCCCCTCAGAGATTAGTTATTCAAAGGCATGCAAATGACATTGCCATGTGCCGGTTTACAAGGGGGTTGTGTTCATTTTGGATCTGCTTAATTGCTTCATTTCTAAAATTACCTCTCTGTTGTTTACCAGCACAATACAGAAAAAAGTAGAGCTTTAGTGCAGATTTTTTTTTGTGTGTGAATCATGTTTGGTCTTATATTATATTATATTATATTATATTATATTATATTATATTATATTATATTATATTATTATACTTATATGATGGATTAATTGGACCAAGATTATAACCGGGTCACAAGCAGCACCAAGGAAGCCCAGTATCTGTAGTGGTAAACCATGCGTGATATGCCTGCATCTCGCTCACACATGCAATGGCAGCAGGGGCCTTAGCATTTTCCAAATCATTCAATAGAATCAATTACCGTAAATGCTACAGGGTTAGTCAAGCATGTAACACATGACATATCTGCACATTTCAGTTGGAGCAGCCTAGAGCAGCATTTGGACTATCTGATATTGCCGGGAAAGGAATGTTATGCATACACATTGGATTTATATATAATACATATTCTGTAAGAGAACAAATCACTGTCACTAAGAACATATCGCTCTTATCTACTGAGGACTTGCTGTGTTTAAGAATATGGCTTCTCTAAAACAAAGTAGTGGCTATATTTCAAACATCACTGGCACTGTTTTGTCATCTCTCTTTCAGTGTCTTCAAATCAAAATCCATGGCAAAACAGCCTAAAATTCAATGGATTTGGATGACCATGCGCTAAGCCTTTCAAAATAACCCCAATATTGCTTGAATATTCTTATTATGTACATCACATAACCTGCTTTACTTCCAATCAGCCTAGAAGCCT
This sequence comes from Neodontobutis hainanensis, assembly GCA_024349245.1. Lineage (NCBI taxonomy): Eukaryota > Metazoa > Chordata > Actinopteri > Gobiiformes > Odontobutidae > Neodontobutis > Neodontobutis hainanensis. The sequence goes on along the minus strand of JALDNG010000002.1, from coordinate 9,733,173 downwards.
TACTTGAGCTTTATCTCAGCAGCTACATGCCTAATCTGATGTTAAACAGAATAACTCATAATAAAACGAAAAATGTAAACATTGTGCAGCAGCCAAAGCCTAAATCTCTTTTTCCATGTTCATCCTGAGTGGACAAGCAATGTCATTTTTTCTGGAACAAGATAGAGACAAGGATCAGAGATTCACTTCTGATGCCATCTGAGGCCTGAACCTCTGTTGTGGCGTCATATCTGCGTGTATACAAGCTGTAAACCCGCATTGCTGTGGTCTGGATATTTGTTAACACTTGTATATTGGGCCTTTTCTTAATCAAACATACTCACACATATTGATCACTACAAATTTGTGACATGGTACCCATAGCTAGAACAGCAACCTTATACAAAATAAGAGAAGAGGATTACCTTCTGTTTTTGTGTTGAGGTGTGACACATTTTCTTCCCATTGTTTTTCCTCTATGCTGTATGTGCTTATGCTGGCTGTTCTGTTTGAGGTGCATTATTTGATCATTCAATATTAGCTCATGTATGTCAAACCAAACAATAAATAGACTGCACAAAATTGATGACTTTATAGAAGTGCATATGAGCAAAAAGGCTTTCATTTAGTGGCCTACTCTCCATGTAAGAGATGACGGCCATGATGGATATGATACTATACACCAGATTTATCTTGGAAATGGAATAATTATGCACTTAATGCATGACTGCTGGTCTGCGTTTATACTGATAGCTAACAGGTCAGGTGTCAGGATAAGCACAAGGGCTTGGACTGTACACTCCGGGAGGCCACCAAAGCCCCATTGGAAATCTTTAAATGCAGGGAAATACACATTTTTGTAGGTCAAGGTTAAGATACAAGTCTGCATTTGCCAAGTGATGAGCTGACAGTGTCACCTCCACAGGGACATGCAACTCATTGCAAGGTGACCTTAGAACAGCTAATGGTGACTAATATGCCATGTAGAGGGTCATAACACAGCACACCACTTACAGGAGAACTAAACGGAGACAGAGGCTAACACCAATCAATACACAACATTACAAATTCTTCCATAATACTTCCTTCTTTTCCACAGGATCAGCCATGGTGACAACTAATGTGGAAATAATGTCAATTTTCATTCAGTTGTGTGAAGACAAGACATAAACACCTGGAGAGTATATGCTCACTGTTTCAGGAGAATGCCTTTTCATTACAACTTCTCACTTGCTGTTCAGGGAAGGGAGCAAGCAGCTTTACATGCAGCACTGCTTTTATAATTGAATGTGTATTCTGCAGACATCAAAATGAACCGAATGCTGGAGCGAAGGCCCTTCTCTTTATGTTTCCTTCGCCTAACCTCTTCAAACATGGGGGAGGATGGCGTCCCTCTGTGTTGTCACTGAGTGTTTTGTGTAATACTAGAGAAAATAATCCTTCCACCTCAAAAGGCGTGAATGTATTTCACAGGTATCCGTCATCCAAGTGTCAATCCTGCCAGCAGATTTCACACGCCATTGGCACCACAGCACTCTAGCCTGCTCTCTTCTTGATTGCATAAATACTCCTAGTGACACAGTGGACTGCATCCAATTCCACATCCACATCTCAGGCAAATACATGGACAAGTCAGGGGGCAGAGAGAAGGAATATCCAATAATGAAAATACAAGATAAGACTTTAGTGCTTCAGGTTTTAGCATTTAATTGTGGTTAGATAAATTCATTTTCACAATATTTTACATCAGCACAAAAGACTAAGAAGAGAATAAGTGTGTCTTGGGGGAGTTGCATTGAGACTAAATACTATATAATAGTTTAATTTAGTAAATGTGTCTTAAATTCTCAAAGGCAGCTACTCCATGATTAAAGCAATTGTGGTCATTAGCCTTGCAATACTTAATATTAAATTCCTGAGGCTTAGTAAGATTACATTATAGGCCTGTTGACAAGCTTCAAATCCACTTCAGCTCGGAGCTATGTACAACAAATGTTGCCATGCCAAATTCCAGGTAAGAGATGATGAATACCAGTTAAATGGGTAAAAGGTTTGACTCCGTCTGTGAGAATTCTTTTCATTTCTATTGCAATGCCATGCTGGTGGTGCACTGCCATGCCTTTGATCAGCTGATGGAGACAATGCAGTTCTTCTTAGCCCTGTGGCATGGGGGGTTTACCTGCTGGGACCGAACACCTTAAAGAGGCTTTAACCCTTCTCTGGATCCGACTCGCTTGATCTATGCAGGCTGGGTGTGGATTTGAGTCCCTGCTGCGGCACAGTGTCTTTCATGTCTGGCTGTTTATGAGAATATGGATATGGGTTTTATGTGCTTGTGGGTGTTCCTTAAAGCAGCGCTACAACCTCAGCCTGTGCTTGATCCCTGACGAGTTAGAATCTACCTCTCGATGAATCTCTTGTAGCACACTTAATACCCATAAGAACATGCTGCACAAGGGCCCTCATCTTGGTAACAGTAAGGTATTTGAGAGCAGATTAATATTATGAACAGTAATATTCCCCCAGCGGCATCTGCATGCGCCAGGGATTACAGAGCTCTGGGGTGATTACCGGCACAGGAAGAAGGGTTACAAGACCAAAAACTTTATTTTATTTTATTTTTTTTAAATCTCAACTGAAAGCAGAAAGGCATAAACACATTACTAAACATACTTTTGAGTAGCTACTACTATGAAGTTTCTATTATTTGTCATTAATCTTTTAATTTTTGATTTTAACAAAGCTGAAGCCTGATTTTTTTCCACCTGTAATATATTGTGTGGCTTTCATTTTGTCCAGAAATATGAAATGTATTTTTAATACACATATAAAAAACGAAATATTAAAAGTATACTAACATAATCTCTCAAAGGGGCAACAGGGCCCGCTTTAGATATCAGTTTTTAGTAAGGCATAAGAACCAACAAGGCTTTAGGCCCTGCTCACTCTAAGACTCATTATTTTCCTTGCCACCGGTCTGACGCCAGGCCACGCGTGAGAAGCAAGCCAAGGAAATCGCTTTCAGGACATGTCTTATGAGGGAAGACTCAGCAATTTCCTCAGCACCTTTTTTGCGTGAGGATAATATACAGTCCACTTTGACCATGTGCAACCAATAAGTCAGCCTAATGAAGGCCAGTCCTTGACAGCCAAGCAAAAAGGAGTGGACTAAACGGGCCTCTCATGTCTGAAATTATCCGTTGGAAAGGGGTCTGACATGCTGTTCTCACGTAAGATGGTAGCGTGAAAGAAAAGAAACAACACTTTCCATTTAGAGTTAAATCAGAATTATAGAGCTCTTGAGATTGCAGACATCTGTGAGAGAAAAACAGCAGGGTATTTCCCTTCTTTATGCCTCAGTGTTGACTTAGTGGATTCCACAAGTCCTAGGGATTGGATAGAGGAAGGAAGGCGTGGGGCACTGCCATGCAGTCTGAGATTGTCGGCAGTTCATAGGGCTGAGGTTAAAGAGCAATCTGATAGAAAAGCTGTGTTAGCAGTGGTTTCCTTCCATGCAGATTGCATCCTTCAGGCAGCAATCATTAATTAGAAGACTGAAAGGTGCTGTCGTTACGCATGCACTATGTGGCTGATTTAAGTTGCCAAAAAGATTCCCTTAATATTATATAAAAATCCATAACAAACAACTGCTCTGTTTGTCAGTAACTTAACTTGTTAAGTGACAAATCATCCCAATTCATAATGCTATAATTTACTAGGCTAATGTGCTGTAGGCCTTTTTCTGCCAGAAGTGGGTGCCAAGAGGGTGACAATTCAATGCAACACCTTTTCAGTGCTAAGGGAATTCATACTCTTCTAAAATTACTTTGTTTCTCCCTTTTTTTTTCATATGACAGATGTCTTGATATAAACAACATTGGTACTTTTTATAATGTCTTTTCATTGGTTCACTTTATCTCCACAATATTTGGCTATGTGATTATTTTATCTTAAACAAAAACAGTATTATAAAGTAAAATAGATTGTGGTCAGGTTTAAATCCTGGGGATAGAGGTATAGATGTAGACTGTGAATAGCAGAAGAAGAGGTAATATTTGGGAAAGACCAAGGACGCTGCTGAAATCAATACAGCCTCGCATTAGCATTCCTTTGATCCAATACAGCAGGAGCAGGAGATTAAGTAGTACAGATTTTGCCTGACACGCTGATCATTAACACTAGTTTGCAATCTGCCTGCACACCCGCTCGTCCTGTCTAACGCCTTGGGAAAGACAAGTGTTCTACATAAGTGAAACTGGGAGGGCACTTGTAAGACATTGGCTACAACAGGCGGACATAGCACACTAGGTGAGCTTTTTCTGTGTAAATTACCGTCTGACGTCAATCACACTTTCAGTCAATTAACACTGGAGAAGGAAAGTAGGTGAGATCAAATGCAGCAGTTTCCTGGAAAAAATAATCATGGGAATCTTGTAGCTGAGGATTTATCAAATTTGGGTCATTAGTGTCCATGTTGGTGGGTGACCTTTGACCTTTAGCACACCATCCAAAAAGGTTTCAGAACCAAACTCTAACCCCAGGCTTATTTACTTACCTCCCTTTTCTTTGGTCAAAGGGCATTCAGATTAATTTATTTAGCACACTCAACCATGAACACATATGCCACCCATATTTACTGTGCTTGACTCGTGGCCACAGGCTGCCCCCTTATGCTCGAATCGAACATACACACATTCATACATGCATTGACATATAAAAGTAATACTCTAAACTGGATCTCTATATGCCCCACTTGGAAAACAAAATAATAATAACTGTCACTTAAACATTACAAATATTTAAAAAAATAACATGATAGATCAAACTCTTAGTTCTTCGTGTTTTTACTGTGGTTTAGAAAAACGAATAAAAGGAAAAAACAAAACTGCCCTCTCTTTCAAATGGGATCAGTGGATTAATCTTGGTAACACATACAGATGGTGTGTTAGAAATATATGCATTATGAATACATTTGTCTTGGGCAATATCCAATCTGATTCATCTATCAGCGAGATAATAGCATGATGCATTGGTGTACTTAGGAAAAAGACAAAGTTAATTTCTTTACGGGCAAATGTTTCTACCATCATCCCAAGTAATATAAATAATTCTTTTGGGAATATTACACAAATTAAAAGTAAGACATGAATCTGGGCTGCAATGTAATGACAACTAATGTGCAATCATTCATTCATAGCAATATTCAAAAGATGAAATCTCAATGCACAATGTGAACATATATTACAACCTGCCATAAATGTCATTATGGAACATACATTATTTTACACGGAGATGAACGCCCACATTTATATCAATACACTTGGCTGTATTCTAAATGTTTTAAGCTACATTTTAGCAAAGGAACTCTTTTTACGTCAACCACAATATGCATAGCTTTGTTGTTTATTAGAAAGAAAAGGTGAAAGATGATATGGTAATTTAGAACAGCATGGTCACTACTCCCCAATGACTGGTGGGCCTCCGCTTCCTGAAAAAAAAAAGTCATTTTCAATATCCTGCATACACGAACGGCTGTGCATTCAGGCTATCTGGTGCTTTAACACAGGAGCTGCTACAGACGTGACACTGCACAACAAAACTCAGATCACAGGTAGCGGCAATAAGAGGAGGCATTGCTTCTTTCAGTAAAACCCCAGCTTATACATGGACACGCCACATAACACAACAAAGATGTCCAATTATGGAGCTAGACACAGGTCATGGTCGTTTTATCAATGCACATTCAGCTACATTAACTGCACTTTCTTGTGCTCTAAAAGTGACTGGAGTTGTTATTGTGTGTTAAGCGATTAAGTGGGACATGACTTTACCAAAAAGAATACCCTTGTTTCGTCCACAAGGCCTCTTGAAATCGGAAACTAAAAAAATGCCTTAAGTAATTAATAAAAACATCTAATGTAAACTTTGTAGTTCATAAATGAAACAAGCGTTGCCTTATTACACACATCATCATCAGGTCTGTATATGTTTTAACTGCTTTGTGTTATGGCAATTATGTTTTGACATGTTATGCCATTTGATTTATGTTACATTAATGTTTCCAAAGGTTTAATGCAGTCAGGCTGCTGTGAGGCTGAGTAAAAAAGAGTTGTAACCCAACTCTCTTTTGCTAATAGGGTAACGTGGGGTCAATATCAAAAAGCAGACTTTATTAGATCGTGCTTTCTCACCTTTAGAGGTCATCCAGAGCTTGTTATTAACAGGCAATAGGAAATTCACTTATGTCTGGAATGTTTGCCACTGGAACCAAACCGTAACAATTCCCTATTAAGCTTTAGAAGCAGTACATTTTTATTTACTGGAAAGCAGGTTCAGTAAAGGTGACTGTGGGAATTTGAGCCTTTTGTAAATGTGAACATGTTGAATCTTGAGGTTAAGGGAAAGAGAAAATAAAGTCCAGGTGTTGTAATCACTGTCTGATGTAAAGTAAAAAAAACAGGCATCAGATTGAATTGATTTTTTTTAGTGTTTGCCCTGATTTAATCAGATTCAAGCTGCTTACCAGAGTGTATTACACTTTATCTTTGAATGAAGTCCTGCTGACCCTGAGGGACACGGCAAACTGGCAGACCCACCATTTATGAAAGAAAGCCTTCGCCAAAGATCCTTGGAGTAAGAAAGGCAAAAACAGACTTAAAGTACGTTCCAAGCAGAGGGAATTAAGGAAGGATGCTGCCAGAGCGCAAGTCTTACGCTTCTAATGAATCAAAACATAATAGTTTAACTGATTTCCCTGAGGCACCTGGTGTTTTTAAGATATACCCCCACCCTTTCTTTTAATGGACAATTACTTATTTTGAGACTTATTTATTTTCATTTCTAAATATACTCTGAGGAGAAATGCACAATTAGCATAAAGACATAGAATATTATATTTAAATGATTATAAGGAGGGACTGCTGATTTAGTGTTAAAAGGAGTAGTATTTCTTGACACTTTTGCCAGATTTTTTATATGCAATATATGACTTTCTAAACCAGACTTTTAATGACAAAATATAAAGCCATAGGGTAAAATTTGCAAATAATTGCAAATATACATCCCAGCTGAAAACAGCAGCAGAATATTAACACTCCTTTCAGTTACTTGCATCAGCCACTGTGTTATTCTCATCCAAGGAACCAGGTAGCAGTGTTCATTACTTATCAACGTTCTGTTTTTGCAATGACATCCAAATCACTGCTAGGAAGAAAACACTCATTCCCAATCAAGTGACAGTTCTGTGGACAACACCACGCAATATTTTCACGATTACTAAAAGAAATCCCAGGTACCCATTCATATTTCATTTGCATGTCCTCATACCTCAAAAAATCTTTGAGAGCAATTTGTCTTTTATGTGAGTAAGGCATCAATATTTCAATTTGAGGAGCACACTGGTAATGTCTCCATCAGCAAACACAGGATTAACAAACAGTGGAGCATTTTATTGACCCAAAAGAATTCTGTCTTAACAAAAAGAAGACTACAGCAGTGCAGATACATGTTTTTACAATGATTTCCATAAAAACAACATGGACCTAGGATCACATTATTTTGAGTGAAATATCCAAAACTAGAAAGGTAACTTCTGTGTGATTGTTTTTGCAACAACTTATTTCCATCTATGAGCAAATATATCGTATGTTTGTGCACATCGGCTGCAAGGTTGCAAAAATTAGCACAAACGCATTGGTGTAATAATTGTTAAACTCAAAACAATTCAACATTCTACATGATACAACTAAAAAATATATATACTTGTCTTATTATGTTTGGCCATTGATGTGACTTAGCTTCAATAGGTTTGTGTTTAAACCCACCTATTGAAGCTATGTGTCCACCATTAAAACGCCTCAGGTGAACATATTCTTGAGCTTTGATAAAATGTCAAAGCCTTGTAATACCAAGCAGAGAGAACTATCTCACCTCTTTCACTGCCTCACTTTATGCAAAATGTGGAACAATTGGACTACTTACTCCAGTCCAGAACTTTACCCTTTAACTATAGAAAAATGTTTAAAAAAAAGAGGAACTATATATCATAAAAAGCCAGTGCGACGAGGGCTTACATTCTGCAGACAGACTACAAAGTGGGATGTGGTGTATGGGGTCAGTCCATCCCTCTGGTGTCTCTCTCCCTGTGCTGTTGCCAGCTTCTGCCACAGAGTGGAGCAGACAGCTCCATGTTGGAGTCAGGCAGGGCCAGCCCCGTGTCCTATAAACACACACAAATCATTTACATGCTGTACTCATCAAAGGCACCTCTTCCTCATTTCCATTGAGATTTGCCGCCAATCTGAGCTTCCAATATTGAGTCTCAAAGAGTTGCAGCTAACCTTTGCAAGTGCCAAGAATGTGATTAATTTTTTAAATACAGCTGTTGACCTATTATTGAGATGGAGGGGAGCCACAAGAGACAACTTCTTCCTCTCCTCTGTATAATGGAATGCATTATTGCATCAGTGTTTACAAGACTCTCCAAAAGAGAAACAGAATGAGAGAGAAAACGTTAAATAAAGCAATTGGGCTAATGTCGCTTAGGGCCTACTGTGTGCAGACTGTCAATCAAACTTACAATTGTTTGATTCATGACACTTAAAATGACACAATGTGGTACAATAATTACCCCACAGTGTTCAAGTCCTCCAGCGTCTTGAAGCATTCATAAATAAAATATGTTCAAGATAATGGATTTATGTTCAATAATTCATCATCGGAATGTTTCAAACAGAGTGATATAATGTGTGTCACAGAGCTCTGTAACACAGTGCTTAGCCAAATTAAATGATCTTGAAACAGATTTATTGACAGCGCTGTTGCTGCATTCATTTACTCAGCAACCATTGCTTAATTACTCCTGTGAAGTACATAAAACAAACAATGCCAATACACTGATTTGAAACCACTCAATGTCAGTTTTAACCACACAACCAGGAAGACTTTCATCAGAGCAGACTGAGAGCAGTGGGGCTGTGTGAGAGTGTTTGTCATTCATGACCTTGGTGCTATAGCCAGACACATAGGCTGTTTGGTTTGATGACCCATCAGAGAATCTGACTGGAGTCTCAAATGGAGCCAAAAGATTGGGACCAAGGATAGGGTGACAAGTGTCTGACTGTTCTGTTCAGCTGGACCGAGGTCAGTCAGTGGGTCTGGACATCCAAAGCCAGCTGGACAGCCATGACAGGAACGGCCTTCATGTCCAGAATGTCCTATTCCCAGTCACACGAGGAAACTGCCCTGGCATGATGGGGGACTCCTCATAATTAATGACAAGCATATAGCTGTTAAATAAAATGTAGTTACAATTTAATTACAATGATGTTATTCTCAAAACAGGGCTGGGCCTTCAATTAAAGATCATTACTCTGACACTAGCTTAACACTATTTACAAACCTGCACAAAGTTTAATAAATGTATAATGAACAAAAATTTAAACGTAACACTTTTATTTTTACCCACATTTATCATGAGCTGATCCACCAAAGATCTCTGGTGGGCATTCCTGCAGCCAGCAGGCCAATTGCACGCTCCCTTAAAACTTGCGACATCTGTGGCAATGTGCTGTGTGATAAAACTGCACATTTAAAGTGGCCTTTTATTCCACTGGTTTAGACGTACCAACCACCTGCATTGCTTTGCCATTGCAATTAAGATGACCACAACAGAACTGTCCTTAATGTTATTTCAAAATTGCCACATAATTTTCCCAATATTAAAAAATATATATATTGCCAATCATAGTTCTAAACAATTCAAAAGCTAAAGGTCACACCTATGATGTAAGCTTTGTTTTACTAATGTAGAACATTGCCTAAACGAATGATAAAAAGACATCTCACCACAAATAAATACAAATGAAATCAATGCAACCAAGAGCAATAAGACACGTGGCTACACACAGAGACACTTTTTTCCTGATGAGCATCCCTGGGACTCAAAAAAAACAAAAAAAAACAATTTACATGCAAATCAAATGTTATCATTCCAATCTCTTTATGCCACTTTCGCCTACAAAATTGCTTTCATATGCACAAAGGCATTCGATTACTGTAGCAACTTTTCACATCTCAGCGTTTTCTATTTGCAGAGCCAAGTCCATGTACATTTAATAGGTAGCCATTCTGCTGGGTGGCTCTGCGCGGGATCACTGTGAGTGTGTCAGTTAGAGGAGATGGTAGCATGTATCGGTGCATGAAATAAAGCTCCTGCGTTAAAGTGACAGGTCCTGGATATTGTTGGCAAATGGATATTAAATTCACTCTGCAACCACCAACAGCAGCACTGGATATGAAAAATTAACTGCACCCTAGCTAAAGGGAAGGGAAATTGCTTTGCTAGATATATCGCAAAATCCTGTTTGTGTGTGATCCATCTGTCAGATCTCTTTGCAAAAAAAGTCCTTCAGCTCTTGTCTATTAAGGAGTGCGCTCTTGTGTGCTGTTAAAAGTAATCCGGCATGAGAGCAGGAACAAAGACATGTCAAAGGGAGTTAGAGTAAGTCACAAATCTATGCAGAAGACTAAAACTTGGTATAGAAATGGTCAGGATGTGTTTGAAATCACAACACAAGCAGAACAATAGTGGGCTGCTAAGCGTATGTCAGCCAGCAGAGGGCAGACGTAGACCCACAGTAGAGACATTCACCAACAGCTTTGCAATATCTAATAAAAACAATTACTATAAAATGAAAAAGAAAACAGAAAACTACATACAACTTAGGCTAATCTTTACATTGAATTAAAGTGCTATGACAAAGAAAGCATGGTCACATGTACCTCACAGACAACGTTACACTGAAAATAAATACATTTGACTGGTATTTCACATCTCACCACCAGATGTCAACAAATCCCTTCATATGGCTGCCTGGGTGTTGCTGTGTGCTTCCCTGACCTCGACATTATATAAGGTAGGGTTAACAGTAAATTAGGTGTGGATCACTGTCAGAGAGACATCCCAAAGTCACCACATAAAAGAACCACACGACATGACATCAAAACGAGGCCTTTTTTCGAATAGGCAACATTTTAAATTTTAAATCCTGCATTGTTTTTTTTATATGTGAGACTGTATAGCTTCAACATGAAATGGCTTCAAACTACGCCTGGACATTGGGGTACAACCTTTAACCTGCTCTTCGCTTGCCGCGCGCTGTGTATGACTAAGTCCTGAGTTATTCCTCCAGAGTCAGACTGTGGCCTCCCCCGCTGCTCATTTTTAGCCAGAGACTGCGCAGAAAAGTGCGTGTGCAAGCAGAACTCGTAAAGTCAGTGGAGCTGAAGTGCAGGATGTCCCGTTAAAGAGAGAGAAAACACTCACACAGAGAAGGAGAAGGCAACACAAGTGGACGGACCGCTTACACACGGCCATCTGCATTCATCACGACTAGATTAGTTTAGTTTAAAAAACAATCATGGGATCTCCGACGATATCCAATTGTCGTCGGGTTTTTCTCAAAGTGTTTTTGGTACTCTTCGTGGCTTTTCAGGTTGCAAATGCGGCTCCCTCGCCTATTATCAGGTTCCCAGGAGACGACACTCCCAGAACAGACAAAGAGGTCGCTCTGGTAGGTTTGGTTGTTGTTTTTTTCCCTCTAACTAACTTATTCACTAACTGTATGACGCTTTAAGACTGAGGAATCTGTTTCTTTCCTTTAGCACTATTTGAATAAGTTCTATGGATGCCCACAAGACAGATGCAACCTAATGGTGTTAAAGGATACTCTGAAGAAAATGCAAAAGTTCTTTTCTCTGCAAGAAACTGGGGAGATTGATGCCAAAACTGTGGAGATCATGAAAAAGCCCCGCTGTGGCGTCCCAGATGTGGCCAATTACAACTTCTTCCACAGGAAACCAATGTGGCAGAAAAAAGACGTCACCTACAGGTCAGAGACACACATTCCTGATAGGACAATTAGTAGCTCTGACTTTCCTCTGCTGACAAATGTGCAAGAGGCAAAGTCTGAGGCTTGTAAAATGTTGTGGTAGGTCTTATGGTGAAATTATTCAGATGTGTCATTACTTGTTATTAGGGTAATGCAGTTTAGTTGCTTTATTGTTCAAAAACACGTGTTTATTAAAAGGTACACCTTTTAATAAATATTGAGTGGATGAGATACATTTTTCTTTCACGAATGGACCATATACTGGCCCTACTTGACCTCTGTCCACCCTACCCCCATCACTCACACAGCCATAACACATCTTGTGTCTCTTTAACAGCACTGCAGCATTCACAGTGTGCAAGTATTTTGTTTTGTTTCCCTCTGGGGCTTACAACAATGAGAATTGGGTTATTTATACCATTATGGTTTGTGTGACCAAGCCAGTCTAACGCAGCTGCCTGTGAAGTTTTGGCAGAAAGACTTGGGGTCAAAACCAACAACAATGATCTGAAGCAGTTTTTACAAAATGGCTGAAAGGATATGCATATTACAGTTGTTTTTTTTTTTGTTCTTTTTTTTTTTTTTTTTTTTGCAATGCAAGAAACTTCTTACCACATAATTTGTGCAAAAGTTGTTTTAGCCCTACTTAAAGTACTACTTTAAAGATGAGGAGGTAAAGGAAGGACAAGTACTAATGTTATTCTTAAATATAAGTAAGTTTGGGTTTATCTTTGCAGGATCTTGGGACACACACCCGATCTAGATGAGGACGTCATAAATGATGCTTTCTTCAGAGCCTTTAAAGTGTGGAGTGATGTCACCCCGCTCACATTCACACGTATTATGGACGGAGAGGCTGACATCATGATAAACTTTGGTCGTAATGGTATGTTAGAAACACAAAAATTCTGTTTGTATTATTGCTTTGATGTAGCACATTGTCTTCTTAAATCCTCACTGGGCAGTCACATAATCGTCTGTCTACCCTAGCTGAAGATAAACCTTTTGTTTTGTGATTTAATTCATGGATTTACCATTGACAGAGCATGGTGATGGTTACCCTTTTGATGGCAAAGATGGCCTTTTGGCTCACGCCTTCGCTCCTGGGCCTGGGATTGGAGGAGACTCTCACTTTGATGATGATGAGCAATGGACATTAGGAGAGGGCCAAGGTAAGCAAAGAAAAACATTGTCTACACATGACTAATGCTGAAATAAATCAGAATGCCCTCTCATGCTTACAGTTAGACCATAACAATGTGACTCATCTTTTAACAGAAACCAAGAAATATGAGCACATCAACCCCATTCTGGCCTTTAGAATTGATTCTAAGATTTGTTTTAAAAATTGTTGAATGAACTAGCGCTGTACATTTCGGACCTCATCCAAATTTACACACCTGCGAAATCACTGGGGTCCCAAGGGTCTAAGATGAGAATTAAAACCAGGGGAGAACGAGCCTTTCTGTGGTCAGCCCGAAACTATGGAACGCTCTGCACTCGTAGTAATCATAAGATAATTATTTAGTTATTACTTTTGTATATTTATTATGTGCAGCACTTTGGAAACTATGCTTGTATAATATGCTCTAAAAAAGTGGATTAGATGATACATCTTTTACTTTCTTTTTCTAGGCAATAATACGTAAGTGAGGTAGTCTGGGTCAGTTGAGTTTGTTTTGATTGTCTTCACTAACAGGCAGTAGATATACCTCAACCATCTGGAAAATCAGCACCGCCTTTGTGCTTGCATATAGTACATGAGTCCAAATAGGGTATTTCTAATGATTCCCAAATATCTTCTTTTGAGCTGATTTTATCTACAGACCTACTTTTTTCAGGCTCCCGTTGACAATTTTTAATGTACCTATTCTAAACAGAAAGTAATTTTCATTTATTCTGAATATTTATTTTCTCATTTAAACAGTTGTAAAGGTGAAGTTTGGCAATGCTGATGGAGAGTTCTGTAAATTCCCCTTCTTATTCATGGGCACTGAATACGAAAGCTGTACATCTCAGGGCCGTGATGATGGATTTTTATGGTGCTCCACCACTTACAACTTTGATGAAGATGGCAAATATGGTTTCTGCCCTCATGAATGTAAGTTTATATTTGACACAAATACTTGATGTATAATGTATGTCAATAAAGAGAGCTGTACCAAAATAAATTTGAAAAGAGAAAAATTAAGCTTTAAAATACCAGGAAAGGGATGAAATTGCTTTTCTTTTCCAGGTTACTCTCCCAGTTTGTCAAACATTTGGTTTATCTGTGTTTAGTTGCTGTCCATGGTGCTAACACGCTAACTGCCAATAAACACATGTATTGTTTTTTTTACATTATCAAAACAGATATGAAACCAGTTTCTGGGTATTTTTTTGGGAACATTTCCCTGGCACCTTTTTCCTATTTTGGTATATTTGGTCTGGACTTTTTTGTCTTTCTTTATTACCTACAACCATTACCTTTTGCATAATAAATATTTTGGTATTATAGTACTATTTACCCTGGGTGGAAATGCTGAAGGATCTCCATGCAAATTCCCCTTCACCTTTCAAGGAGAAAAATATGATGGATGTACCACTCAAGGCAGAGATGATGGCTACCGTTGGTGTGCCACTACCGAGGACTATGATCGAGATAAAACCTATGGATTCTGCCCTGAAACTGGTAGGTTTTCTGGGTTTATATTCTGATAAAAAAGTAACCACCAAATCAACCAATAGCAAGTGCATTAATGCTGTTTTGGATTGGGCTTGTACTTTCGAGCCTACTTAACTGCTGGATGTGTCTGATGCCCTACTGTGTGCTGTGTACAGGAATGCCTCAGATGGGATTGTTGGTTTGTTTGTGGTTTACTGAATAACTGTAAAGTTATGTAATGTTCTGTGTATTTTCCATTCTATCACTAGGACTGATTCAGTTTAACAGGAAAATGACTTGGTACTCGCTCTGTTGGAACAGCATGTGCAATAGTGGTGTTCTTAATAAAAAAAAATATATATATATAAAAAAAAAAAAGAAAAGCACAAGCCAGTCTTGCCAGATTGAGATTTAAATCTCTTTGAAAGACAGTCAGTTTGTGAGGGTGCTTTCTGGTTTGATGCCCAGTGGATTAGTTATTTATATTATGTATCATATGTCAACAATTTTATGATGCTGTTCTCAACATAATGCACTGAACTCATTTCAACAATAAAACCCACCCATATGTATAGAAAATACATTTGCATCAGTTTCAATAAACAATGAAGTGATTTTATTCTAGTCTATTAGTCTTTTTTCTTTTTGTGATACCAACATCCAAAGCTTTTTTTTGTCCATTCAGCCATGTCGACAGTGGGAGGAAATGCAGAAGGAAGCCCCTGTGTTTTTCCATTCACTTTTCTGTCAAACACATATGACTCCTGCACCACATCTGGACGTAGTGATAGCAAGATGTGGTGCGCCACCACCAAGAGTTATGATGATGACCGCAAATGGGGATTTTGTCCTGACCAAGGTAAGACATAATAATTAACATGATTGGGATCAGATTATGAGTTTGATTAAATGTCTCTTTTTATTGTCCTGTGTGTGTCTCTAGGCTACAGTTTGTTCCTGGTGGCGGCCCATGAGTTTGGTCATGCTCTTGGTTTGGAGCACTCCCAGGACCCTGGAGCACTAATGGCTCCCACGTATACCTTCACCAAAGACTTCAGACTTTCTCAGGATGATATCACAGGCATTCAGGAGCTCTATGGTCCGAAGGATGAACTTGGAAATCTGACTTCTCAAATATATTATTGTATAAGTGTAGTTATTGTCATCCAATATTGTGTTTATGTTGTTAACAGGTGTGCCAACAGATAAGCCGATGCCTCCCACCGGGGGTCCGGTAACACCTATGGACATCTGTAAGGAACCTGTTGTATTTGATGCTGTAGGCCAAATCAGAGGAGAGACCTTTTTCTTCAAGGAAAGGTAATTACTTAGTCATGTCAAAGAGTAAAACAATATAATACAGACTCACAATATAAATTTTACACAAGCAGCAGGCATCGTGACACAGCGTGATAAATGCTGTTTCTCTCACTGGAAGAAGACAATGACTGTATGAACCAAAACAGTCATCAGCCACGTCTTAGTGTTTCCACAGACGCCAGTAAAAACAAGGTTTTCTCAGCTTACTGTGTCCACTGGCTGACCCTTCACATCAGAGCATTTGCATGATGGGCTTTGGGTTTTTAATAATACCATAGTTTTTGCCTCAACCAAGCTTTAACTTCTTATTGGAAATTAAGGAAGAGAATACTGTAGATAATAGATTATAGTGTAGTATAGTAAAATCTTTTCTCTGGTTCATGTTACAGTCACAGCACTATTCCAGCACCAGTGCTGTTTAATATACACAGCATTACTCTGCTATGCTTATTTGACACCTCCCTTTCTTCAGGTTCACCTACTTAGTATTTTTATTTTTTTATTTTGAACAAATCTTGGCTTGATGTATTGAGTAATAGTGTGTGTTTTCAGAGCTCAGCATAAACTGTGTGTTGGAGTCTGTCTGCAGGCCTAATGACAGGGCGTTGTGCATGACAAGTATGGCCAAGCTGCCAAGAAGTGCCTTCTTGAATTTACGTTTGCGTTTGACTAAATGCATGTTCACAGAGGTAATTTGTATTCTGTTTAGTATTGTATTTAACTGTTATAAAGCTGAAGACATAAACCTGTGAACATTGTTGCTGTATGGTGTAACAAACTGATCACTGTTCATATATGCTCTTTAGATTTGGACTTAATTATTAATGATGCATTAACTATGAATTTAAGTTGTTTTACTACAACTTATCTTTGTAATTGTCAAATACTTTTTCCCCAAAAAATAGGTCAGTGGAAAAGTGTTTAAGAAGCTGTCATTGTTGTACAGCTGTGTATCGGAAATCTCTGCATGATCATACTTGTTCCACTGGCGTCGGCAGCCTTAGTCCTAACAAAAACCAGATGTTCATGAATCAGGCCATTGTGGCTGGCTCGGGCCGGTGTAGTGCTTGCTCTAAAATACCCCCATAAAACACACTCTGCCCCTCTGGTCTTCTTTCACAAACACTTGGATTGCATTCTCAGCTTATCTACAAATACATTCTCCCCCCTCTTTCTTTTTTTTTCTGCCAGGTTCCTGTTCAGGTCAGTCAACTTCAGAAGCAAGCCCAGTGGGCCTTCACTGGTGGCCACTTACTGGTCAGACCTTCCCGCCAAGATCGATGCGGTATATGAAAACCCAGTGGATGAAAAAACTGTCTTCTTTGCAGGTAAGTAAAGAAAACAACACACGTTTGTAGATACATTATCGAACCAACTGAGATAGATTTCCACAAGTAAGATGAGTATTTTTTCTTTTCTTTTAACCACTTTTTCCTAACCAGCCTTTTTTACTGAATCATTTGCAAAAGCTGGAATGTTGGCGTGCTCTTATGTGTGGTCTGTGCTCCTGGGAAACTGAAGATATCCCCCCACAGTTATTAGTGGTGTATGACACATTCTCAGCATTTTACTAATGTGACATTTTCTCTGAATACTGGGGCGATTGCTGTAATATATGAGGCACAGACACCAAGTCTGGCTCTTTTAGACAGAAGCCGAAGTTTGTCTGTGAGGAGGATTATCAAATGATCTTGCTAAATGTTTTAAATATTAATTTAAACCTTATAGGGAATGAGATGTGGGTGTACAAAGCAGATGAACTGGAGAGAGGTTACCCCAAGATGCTGTCAAGCCTTGGTCTGCCCACTGATCTCCAGCACATTGATGCTGCTTTCAACTTCAGGAAGAACAGCAAGACTTACCTGTTTTCTGGAGACAAATTTTGGAGGTTTGTTTTTTTATATTCAATCCACTGCAGATTCTGTCTAATCTCACATTCAGTTATAATGTGCTGGCTGCATGGTGTTGAGGTGAGTTTACATGTGTTTCAGAAATGAGAACTATACTTTTTGTTGTGTCTTTATAGATATGATGAGAATAGAAAGGCAATGGACCCTGGTTTCCCAAAACTTATTGCTGATTCTTGGAATGGAATCCCTGACAACATTGACTCTGCTTTCACCCTGAATGGAATTGGTAAATTCATTGTATACAAACAATAGCAAAACTAATCTTCTTAATGAAAAAAAAGTGGCTTTAAATATGAATATATATTTTAATAGTTTGATATGATTTGAATAAAATGAACAAACACTACATTTAAAAAACAACCAAATGAAATCTATTTAGTGGTTAGGCTACATGAAAATTGTTTAGTCATTGTGAAGGTTGATGCTGGCTATTCCATTCATTTACAAGCTAAAGAAAATAATTTTAAGTAAAAAAAAGAATGACTGTAACAAGGAAAGAGGGGAAGTGAGAGAACTAATCTTTATTCAGCCAAATAAGCACACTTCTCGAAGTACTGCAATGACTTATTTTTAATGAAAGTTTATAAACTGATAAGGTATAAGAATCAACAAATGTTTTATATTACATGAGTAGCATTACTGTAATATACTATAATAACATGTACAGTATGTGGACTATATTCTGTGCTTGACATCCAAATAGTATTTTTCCATTACTGCCTTCACATAGTCCAGTTCAAACATCTTATAACCCCTTCCCTTCCAAAACAGGTATATAAAGCAAGCCTGTGCTGCTCCACAACGAAGCCTCTGTATATGTTTAGTTTGCAAATATAAACTGTAGCCAAGCATGATGAACATTATCATATTTGTTGCCATGAACCTACTCTTTCTAAACAAGAAAATTGGTAGTTTATCTCCATATATTTTGAACACATTTTTAGCTTTTTAACACTTTTTTTTGGTTGTTTTTGCTTCTCTTTACAGACTACAGCTACTTCTTCAAAGGCAGCCACTATTTCAAACTGGAAGATAGCAGCTTGAAAATTGTAAAACTGGGTGAAATCACCAAAGACTGGCTGGGTTGTTGAGTTTCTGGAATTATGTTGGGTCTTTGGTCATTTCCGCACACATAATGAAGTCTCCTGAAAACATGCTTTCACTATGGACCTGTCCCTTTAGCCTGTATAATGAGGCTGCAGCTTTGTAAAAAAAAGGCTCTTCAGGACCTTTCCCGCAGGCTTAACATAGAAAACCGGATATTTGGTATATTATTGACACTGTCAGGTTTTGACAGTTGCATTGATTTACAGTATAAACCCCTGTGTGGCCGGATTAGAGCTGTTAATGCTGTTGTTTTTGTATGTCTGCGATTTCAGACATCAGGTATGTCCACACTGCACTAAACACAGTGCTGTACTATAATGTGAGATAGTGCCTTTTTAAGCAAATTAATTATTAAAAAGTGAAATTAGAATGTGTATGACCATTTTTACATGTTTATTTTTTGTTGTTTTTTTTTTGTTGTGCAATACATTTAAAATACTGAATGTGCACAATGTGTCTGACCGAAAATGGTGCTTAAGATTTTACTTTTGCTTCCAGTCCTTTATATGTAGACACTTACACTATATTCTGTGTAAGTATGTCTTGTGGGACTACTTAGATATTTTGGGGATGTTACAACTAGTATTTGCAGGCATACATACTCTTTATTTGGCTAGCACTTTGTATGGGCCTGTTCATTGCGTATTAGAAGCCAATATATCACAATGGAGACTTGTTTTGTATTTCCTGTTGCTAATGATGCAGAAATATTAAAGGCACAGGTTGCCTTTTGGAGATATTGTGTTGATGCATGATGTAGCTCTGCAGTAGCATTGCTATGCCAACGTGTTTTTATAATCTCTTATTTTTCTGAGTTTTATTGTCTCATTCTGTTTTCTCTAATACTTTGGCACTTTGTTTCTGTCATCAGTAAAGATGGCCAATATAATACAATTGTGGTCTGTGTCTGTCTCCTTTTTCTCTGTGCAACACAAAAGCAGGGATGAATTAATGAATAGATAAAGGCGCCTATGCAGCATTACCATTAACCTAAATAATAGAATACATTTTATTAAAGCTGTTTGAAACATAATAATGTAGGCAGGTTATGAAAGTAAGACATCAACATGTGCTCTCAATTGAAAACCTTTAGATAGCTATAGCTTAGTCTAATGTAATAGAACACCGCCATCTTGTGGGAATAGATTATATTGCAATCAACGTACATATTCGGGATATTACCTCACAGTTAATGGTCGAAGAAAGCTAGGCCACGAATATTTTTAATCTTTTACTGAAAATAAATATTCTTAGAAAGAAGCGTGTGTAACCTTTGTGTGCGCTGTAAGTGCAATGTGCGCCAGAGGGCCAGTAGGTGGAGCCTGCAAAGCCAGACTGGTTCCGCTTTACGTGATGAATGCGTCTTGTACGACCGTGGCATTGTGAACATAAGGACAGGGTTTTTTTATTATTGAGGAAGTGGCATGATAACCTAAAGTTCACTTCGTTATTCGTCTGTTTGATAAATCGACCGCAATGCCGCCGCAGCGAGTGTCCGCCTTGCCTCGGCAGAAATCTCTCCTCCTGCCCGCTGTCATCAACCCGTTTGTGCAGGACACAAAGCTGAGCAGAGCAACTATTCTGAAAGTGAGTATCATGTTTAACTCCTCTGGACAGGTCACACGTAAAGCCTAAACATCCCACTATGGACGCGTTTGCTTTAAATATGCAGCGCAAATGGAATAATTTACTAAATCGGCTGTGTAAGCAGGGCCTAATCCAGTCCTTCACTGGCAATCGGTTTGTGTCTTATCCGTGTGCAGCAAAACAATAAACTGCTTTCTAGAAAGCTGTGTATTTCCAGACTTCTGTTCTGTTCTGT